>JANKKB010000697.1:0-14026 GCA_026225775.1 Bursera palmeri
ACATAATTCGTAATTAGTCTTAGACGAGATTCAATAAAACATAATAAATAAAAGCAAGTTGGAATGTCGATATTGCTTCTGGAGTCAAATTACTTAGAACCTAATAAAATTAATTACAATCCAAATCCAATGATGTTAAATTAGTAGTTATGCATAATAATTTCTTTCAATAATTGTATAACAAGTAAAACACAATTTTGTCATTTGTGGGATGAATATGAAATATGATTAATGTGGACCAATTTTCTTTCTCGTCGATCTTAGGGTCAAATTTGAGTAGTCATAATGGGTAGAAATGAGTGGTTCAAGAATTATTACTCCCCTATTTACCAAGAAAAAATAAAAAATAAAATAAAAGGTGCTTTAATTATTACTTTGGTAGCAATTATTAAAGTATTTCATTTTTTTAGGAGAATTGTTTCACAAACCTTTGTTTATTGATTTGACATTACTTACAAGGGTAATTTGCTTTCACTATACCAACATTTATCAAGATTAAAATATTTTTTTTTTGCATGTTGACCTTTATTTGAATATTGGTTTCATTTATTTAGTAAAGTTTAGAAAATTTCGATTTGCTCAATTATATTTACATCCAACCATATTGAATTTTTTTTTTTGCTAATTAGAGTAATTAAATTTCCATGAAGTAGAGCATTTATATTGAAATGACTTTTCATTCATATGATAGTATTAAGTTAGTGGTAATGATCATTGATCAATAATACCATAATAAATAAACAAAAAAATGACCACACCTTTGATTACTTTTGATTTAGATTTATCCCTACTTGAAGCAGATTTAATCAATTATAATTGTTAAAGAAACTAATAAAGCAAAATGTTTTATTTAAAAATGAAATATCAAAATTATAATTTGACCATTTAACTATAAAAAAATGAAGCTAGTCACTCTCGGATCAAGATGTCATTCGAACAAAAAACTGTAACGGTTAGTAAATGAATTTTTTAATCTTTTAATTTCATCACATTTTGCACGCGTGGACCCCTATTTGATCAGATTTACACACTTATTTCTCCTATTAATGGATTTGAAAATTATATAATTCTCAAAAATGTTTTAGTCAAAACATAGCTAGACTACTTTGAAAGAACATTATTTTTCAGTTACACTCAGAGCCACCCATTTTCACTAATGATTCACATCCATCACTTCTTGTTCCAATATTGCTGGTCATTTGTCTCCACAATCTCTTCTTCCTTCCATAACCTCTGTCCCACATCGATAAATGATGGTGGAACCTGCCCCCTGTCACATGAAACAGAAAAAACAAGTTTATAAAAAGACACTACAAAATTAAAAAAAAAATTTCCTCCTTCACTACTTTTAACTCTCTTTTTAATCTTCTCCTTTATTTTTGAACAACTAGGCAAACTATTAACAATGCTCATAACAGAACCCAGTACACATTATTTGTTTGGTTGAACAAACAGTTGGTTCTACTAACTATTCCCTCTCACACAATTCGGAACCAAAACTATTAGGATGAATTGAAAAATACTCTTTTATTTATTGTCAAACGTTATAGACCGATAACTTTAGAGCCCAAAACAACTATGTCGAACGGTCGACTGAAAATAAAAGAAAAATGTCAATCTATTAAACTTATCGGTTTGTGATCGTGACACTTTTGTAATTTAGATTATTTTAAATACCCATTTCATCTATATGTGATATACAATTAGATTAATTTTAGAATCAGATATTGTGAAGAGATATCAAAGCCTTTTTATAAGATTCAAAATCGTAGACACTCTTTCGTTATGTTCTGCTTATAAGTTTCCCACTTGAATAAAGTGCATTATTCCCTCTCAAGTCTCAACCCCACCAACAACGAGTCCACTTTGCACTGGTTGTAGTTCATTTAAGTTCAGTAATGGAGAACTTTCATTAATAGGGTATTTCTAAGAAGATCTGGATTGGTTGGGAATTGGATACTTGTAGTACAATTGATTAAGACTTTCATCTCTTACACATAATTTCAAGTTGGTGGAAAAAGTTTGGTGAAAATATATGTTTCTTCTTATCACAAATAAACTTAGGATAAATTAAAAGTTCATTTACTTTTCAAGCAATAGAAGAAAATAACTAAGCAGAGGGTCAATTTGACTTTTAGTAAGTTTACTATTTTATTCGATTGTCTAATTAAATTCAATTTTATGAAAAAAAATACATTTTGGATAAGTTGAAAACATATTTAATTATGTATTTGATGGGTTGACGAGCGTTTAACAAGTTACACTCGGGAGCTCGTCAATTTGTCATGTCTGATGAATGGAATGCTTGAAAATTCGTATGAAAATCAATGACTAAATAATATGATTGAACAAGTTTATTATCTCTTCATATCTAACGAGCAAGACACTCATCAACTTATATAAAACTCAGTGATAAAATAATATGGTTTCGTCAATTTATCATATAATGCAAATGGGGTTCCTCAACTTCTCAACTCGTTAGGTGGCTAAATAATAAAAGAAATCATTGTATCTATTCAATTTTAGAACAATCTCTACTATTTGACTATTATCTAATTAATCATTTATTTATTTTTTATCTTTTTATAAAAAAGATATATATAAAAAAAAGATATTTTTCTGTATGAGTTCTACAAAAGATGTTAGGATATATCTCATCTTCGTACGAGTTCTATGAAAAAATGTTAGGATATATATATATATATATATATATCACACAATCTTTTCATAAATTAATAATAGAAATATTGAAAAACAAAATTTTGATAAATTGAAGTTTTATAAAGAAATCCAGATGGAATAAATGGTCAAGTGACAGGGCATCGGAAGAAATTGCTGTTTGAGTGGGTCCGAAAATGCTGACAGCCATCAGCCCAGAAGGGTCCTTCTCCTCACTCTTGACTTGAAATCCAACAAAAACAAAAACGCGTTTACTGGTAATCATCATCACCATGGCATGGAAACTACTTTTACTCCCAGCACAAGCGCTGCCAAAAAGCCTTTGCAAACATCATCATCTTACTTCAATTCTTACTTTCTTATGTTATATTTATATTTATATTTATATTTTTCTTTTTCTTTTCTTATCAATCATTCTCCTTGTCCCTCTGCCGCCTCTGCTTCAAATCTTGTGCTTGTTTACTTTTAGTCAAAACCTTCTTCTTTGCCGCTTCTGTGTCGTGATCTGTGCATACTTTTGTCCCTGTATCTCGCGGTGACTGCCTTTGACTACAATATTATATATATATATTTTTAATTCTTAATGTATTTTTTCTGGTCTATGCTGTTGCTATTGTTGGGGTTGCCAAAGGGCATGTAGTTGCGCTTTTGTTTAACAACTACACACGCTTGCACAGACAACAAACCGTATTAGCTGGAAAGCTCCCTGTTGCCCACACGTACGTAATTTACTCACTGGGAAGAGCCAACTCTGGGTTTGTGCTCCTTTTGGTTGGCATCTCTCTCTTTCCTGAGACCAAAAAAAATTAAGTTTCAATCTTGATGGGCAAGTTATAATTTTTTTTAAGGGGGTTGGGGAGGGAGCGTATTATTTTAATGGAGTGAAAGGCATTTTGATTGCACCCAATTGAAGTTGGCTTGTCAGGGAGAAAAAGGGTCTATCTCTCCTTGGTCCTTTCTTTGAGCTATGGCCCCTGCAGGGAAGGTTTCTGCGTTCTATAGAGAAGGCAATAACTGGTAAGCTCATTTTCTACTCTTTTTTTTTCTTTTTCTTTTTTTCTTTTGTGGTGGGAAAGCATATTGTGGCGTAATTTTTGTTCTTAAACACTCTTTCTGAGTATCAAATTGATCTCATGTTCTTGTTCTCTTTTCTTTTAGACTATTATTTACTGTTATTATGTTTTGGCTGAAATTTTTTTTGTAGTCAAATGAGTTCTTGAATGTGAATTTAATTTGAGATGTTGCCACATTCTTGTATATAATTTTGTGAAAGAAGTAGAGAAGGATGTATATGTGTTCCATGTCTCCATCCTGGGGCCTTCTGAGAAGAAAAAGAAAGTATGTTATTGTTGTACGTGCAGTGATTATCGCATGAGATTGTCATTTCTTGACAATTGGAATTGAAGGAGTTTAGGGTGTCTGATGTGACTTCTATGGGTGTGACAGGTACTGCAGTACAGGGTTGCCAAGTGATATTACTGTTGTTGTGGAGGGCATAAGCTTCCATCTTCATAAGGTACAGAAATTTTTTTAATGCTCATGCAAGGTTTTAAAATTCTGAGAAACTGATTGGTTTTTCGCTAGTATTATCTTTAGAATCAACTTTTATCTTCCGGAGAATTTGCTTTATGCCTGCTATTTGTATTGACCTGAATAGAATATTAGGCGGTTATTACAACCTCATTGTAATTATGCTCGAGTTTCCCATCTCTGTTCTCCAAAATGACTCAAACATAAGCAATCTGTTTAAAACTTACATAAGTTGTTGAGTTTGAGTTCAGTTGTTGGATCTGATTAACATCACTGCAACTAGAATCTATTTGAATCAGAGCATAAGCATTTTCAACAGTGAAATTTGAGGTTGAGTTGTTGGATGTGTGTTTGAGAGAGAGAGAGGGAGGCTTGCTCGAAGCATGTAATTTTGTTAAGGGAGTACACAAGATAATATGAGTGGAATGTTTAGTTTGTTGTCCACTCAAACTATATTCATTTAAGCGACTGGATGGTTTTGGTGAGCTAGTTGTGGCCTCCTAAGTATTGTGGATAAAACTGCAATATCATCTTATAGTTGTAGTGTTAAGTTCATGGTGGACTTTGCTGAAAGTGACTTTTGGTGTTCTCTGGTGGATAGTAGCTCATCGCTTGTGTATCATTCCCATGCAATATGAATAACTGGTTTTCTTCTACTTAGATTGGGGAAAGAAATACAACTGCTCTCCTGTCCTGATTAGAAATTAGAATTAAATTTTATAACCTTTGTTTTGAAATTGATATAATTATTATTTATGGGATTATATTTATTTGATGAGGCCTCTCCCCCTTAAAGTGAGAAGTATTATTTCACGACTTCTTTTCTCTTTAAAGTATTTTGAACTTCTTGGCTATTGTTAATCAACATTGGCATCAACTTTGTCTGTTGTTGTCATAAATGTATTGAGGAAAACACTTCCCAAGTTCAAATTCCAATTTTTACATCTGTGACGTTTGTACATCAAAAACCACATCACTCGGGATATAAAAATTGAGAAGCAAACATAGGAAGGATAGTATTAGTCAAATGCAATTAAGTGTCATACCTACAAGAAACAGTTGCAAATGAGGTTGTAGTCTTATTGTCCATGAACTATGTAGTGTATACTCTTTGCCTTTTCTAAGAATGTTATCAATATGGAAAATATTTTACGTTTTCTACTTTAGAGGAGATTTACAACCATGCATGAATCTACAGTTTCCGCTCATATCAAAATGTGGGAAAATTGCTAAAATTTCTGAGGAATCTCAGACTCAAAGCACCCCTAAAAAGACCTTTGTCATAGAGCTTGAAGAATTCCCTGGCGGCCCTGGCACTTTCTTGATTGCTGCTAAATTCTGCTATGGTGTTCGGGTCGAATTTTCACCAAGAAACATAGTAATGGTATACACTGCAGCACACTACCTTGAAATGACAGATGAATATGGTGAAGGTAACTTAGTTTCTAGGTCAGAGAGTTTCTTTCATAAGAATGTACTTAGAAACTGGAAAGATTGCATATTGGCACTTCAAAGTTCTGAACCTGTGCTGCCAAGGGCTGAAAAGCTCCAGATTTTGAGCAAATGTTTGAATGCTATATCAATGATGGTTTGTACAGATCCTAGTTTGTTTGGTTGGCCCATGATGTTGTATGGTAGCTTACAGAGCCCTGGTGGAAGCATTTTGTGGAATGGAATAAACACTGGGGCAAGAATTCGAAGCTCGGAATCTGACTGGTGGTATCAAGACATCTCATATCTCAGTGTGAGTTTGTTTGAAAGACTTATAAAGACAATGAGAGCAAGAGGTATAAGACCTGAAAATCTAGCAGGTGCCATAATGTATTATGCCAGAAAATACCTGCCAGGTCTTGGCAGATGGCAGGGACAAAGTGGCAGCACCAGGACAGTCACAAGTTTTAGCCTTACACCTGCTACTGTTGATCAAAGGGTTTTATTAGAAAGCATTACAATGCTTCTTCCGGAAAAGAAGGGGAAATCCTATTGCCGTTTCTTGCTTGGACTTCTTCGTGTTGCATTGATATTGGATGTCAATGATTCATGCAAGGACTCTTTGGAGAGAAGAGTAGGGATGCAACTGGAACTTGCAACCCTAGATAGTCTTCTGATTCCCAGTTATTCAGATTCTGATACTTTATACAATACTGACTGTGTTGAAAGGATTGTACATCATTTTATATCCTCCGAATCAACGATAGCATCATTTTCTCCAGCATCACTGGATGTCGAAACGTCACCATCATCTGGACCACTAAGAAAAGTTGCAAAATTGATAGATAGCTACATCGCAGAGGTTGCTTCTGATGCAAATCTGAAACCAAGAAAGATACGTGCTCTTGCAATGGCCCTTCCAGAATCTTCAAGATCTTTGCATGATGGACTATATAGGGCAGTGGATATATATTTAAAGGTTTGAATTTACTGGAACTGCTGTTGAATAAAAGCTTACTAACTTTGAAGGGTTATAATTGTTATCTATTTACGCAGGCACACCCTTGGCTCTCGGAGAAAGATAAGGAAGAACTTTGCAACATCATCAACTACCAAAAACTCTCCATCGATGCCTGCACCCATGCTTCCCAAAATGAGAGGTTGCCACTTAGAGTTGTTCTTCAAGTCCTGTTCTTTGAGCAGATGCAGTTGAGAACTGCTCTAGCGGGTTGTCTTCATGTCTTGGACACAGAAAGTGCCCCAGCAGGTCCCTTGACTATCTCAACTGACATGGCAGGTCAGATTGTGCAGAGAGACGGGTGGGTGACAGTTGTGCGTGAGAATCAGGTTTTGAAGGTTGATATGGAAAAAATGAGGTCTAGAGTTAGTGAACTGGAAGAAGAATTCAATAGAATAAAGCAAGAGATGAAAAAGGTTACTAAATCAAATAGTTCACTTAGTACCCCACGATTGGTTGCCAAGAAAATTGGGTGCAAATTTCTTCCACGATCCTCAGATGCTCAACCGTTTACCATTCGGAGCACTGAAGCTACTCCTAGAGCATCAGTTGAGCGGCCACAATCTTCCCGTCACTCCAGACACCGGAAAAGCTTCTCCTTGTTTTGAGAGCTAACGTAAATCAAGGGAACTGAAGTCAGTTTTTAACATAAAAAGGCACCAATGGAATTGCAGTCCAAAGATATGTTGAACAGAGTATTGCAGCTTCTTCCCCATCCTGATTGCAGATTTTCTCCTTGTCGACTTTCAAACTTTCTTTGGGAGGGGCATTTTTCTCCTCTTGAGAATCATCGAAGGCTCGGATTTAAAGTTAAGTACTAATGTTCTGCCACTGAAGATGTATCACTGAACCGATCAAAATTTGTTCTTACCAGTGTGTGCTTCTGGTGAAGGCTGGAGCTACCATACGAGTACATATATCAAACTTTTTTTTGGGTTAGGTTCCATTATATCATATTTTATATATAAATAGATATGCAAATTAGATACACAAATTATGAGTCATTGAATCAATATAATTTTAATAATGATAGAGTCGATGTCAACCATTGAAAATGTATTGATTCAATTACTTACAATTTGTGTAGAAAATGAGACGCCATGGTTCTTTTTACTTTTACAAGAAGTGTATACGCATTGTTCTTTTTTTTTTTTTTTTTAATTTTATAAAAAGGGCAACCACATGTACATTTTTGTGAATGAAGTCGTAAGTTTGTAAAACATTGGGAAGATACCAAAAAATTCTTGTTGCATATGTTGAACTCCCAGCTGATGTATCATTCTGCTCTATTCTTCACTTTTGGCAATCTGAGAACTTCCAGGTCGTTGATGGCAAGTGCCTCTGCATCAAGGTTCCATTATATTGGCAAATAAAAATTTTGACTGAACGCTGGGACCACTGGTTAATAGTTTTTATAGATANTTTTTTTTTTTTTTTTAATTTTATAAAAAGGGCAACCACATGTACATTTTTGTGAATGAAGTCGTAAGTTTGTAAAACATTGGGAAGATACCAAAAAATTCTTGTTGCATATGTTGAACTCCCAGCTGATGTATCATTCTGCTCTATTCTTCACTTTTGGCAATCTGAGAACTTCCAGGTCGTTGATGGCAAGTGCCTCTGCATCAAGGTTCCATTATATTGGCAAATAAAAATTTTGACTGAACGCTGGGACCACTGGTTAATAGTTTTTATAGATARTAGAGAGGCAAGTAGTATCAAAGTCGCTTTGGCCGAGTGGTTAAGGCGTGTGCCTGCTAAGTACATGGGGTTTCCCCGCGAGAGTTCGAATCTCTCAGGCGACGAAATTTAGAACTTCTTTTTTGAACCAATCAGCACAACAGCGTGTTGAATTAACCTACCAAAAACCCTCAAATTCGTCTCCTCTACTTCTCAACCTCCACGATTAGACGAAATTAATATTCCCTTAGACAGTCTTGAACACCTTTAAAACCAAAAACCAAACAAAATGTCAGTTTGTTCATCAAGCTTCGACCTATCAAAACTTCTAAACTTCGGTCAAAACCACCATAACAACATCAGCGACCCTATTTTTCTGTCTCATTCTCTTTCTTTACACCGCCACTCGACGACACTGCCACTGCGTCATGCTATTTGTAAATTATATTGTGTTAATTCCGATAATGTGCCGCGGACGATCGACATTTCTGGTGAACCCCAGAACGCCAAATTTGAACCCAGAATTGATGGTGGTGATGGGTCTGGTGGCGGAGAGGGTGGTGATGGTGATTCCTTTGGTGGTGGTGGTGGTGGTGGTGGTGGTGATGGAGAAGAGAAAGAGTTTGGGCCCATTTTGAAATTTGAAGAGGTGATGAAAGAGACGGAAGGCAGAGGGGTGAGTCTGCCTTCTGATATGATGGAGGCTGCCAAAACAACTGGGATTCGCAAAATGTTTCTGCTTCGCTATTTGGATTTGCAGGTTCAGTTTTTAAAAATTAAGCATCACTTTTCAGTAAAAGCACTTCAAATACCCGCTCTTACTTTCTTAATTTGGGATAATAGTATGTATAAAGAATTTTTTTTTCTGTTTATTAATTTATAATTTAAATGTTGTTTAGTTGACATTGGATTGGATGGAATTGCAGGGGTCAGCTTGGCCACTAGGATTCTTAATGAGATACTGCTCTATGCTCCGGAATCGGATGCTCGCTGATCCTTCTTTTCTTTTCAAAGTTGGAACCGAGGTTTGTTGACGGTTATTTTTGTTTCTAATATTCAGCTGCACCTGACATGTATTGAGCTACTAATGGGACCAGAGTGGGCAGTTGCACCCGTTAACCAATTTCTTAATTTTAAAAAACATGTTAAATATACATTACTCGTATGGTGTTTGGCCCTCCGAAACCAAATAGAAACACTGTTTTCTCTTTTGCTCCAACCTTAAATAGTTAATGCTCTCTCTAAGCATGCTCTTATGGTATATTATTACATATTCTCACCCATAAGTCTTCTTGATAGTCGCGATATGATATTTCAATTTGATAAGACTTTCTTTATTCATTGACAACAATTATATTATTTTAATTTCTTCTTACTCATGAACCCCATTTTAAAGAATGTCAATGATAAAGTAATATATAATATAACATAATTATCATTGCTAATAAACAGAACCGATAGATAAAATAAGAAAATGATTCACTTTCATTTTTCTATAGTTTTGTTTTCTGTACGGACTCAATTTATAACTTAGATTACTCTGTTATAGAATGAGATATACTTTAGGTTACTATCAACAAATTAATCTTGTCTTAGTTGTATATATAGAACAAGATGTGTCTACAAAAATTGAATGACGTTATATTTAATGTTTTAAAAAATTCTAACATCAAAATGCATCAAAGACAACCACAATTGTATTGAATGAAATATTAGAGAAATCAATATAAGATTCTAAAATTTAACATTGTTTTTAATTTTTTCAATACTACTCTTGCTTGATGTTGCTTGTGTTGGGATAATACTACATGCAATACAGTTCTAGTTGAACTCTTTAGTTTGTATTGCATAGGATGTATCACTATTTTTCCTTTTTTTTTTTTAATATATTTTTATATTGTCTGGTTGATTTGGGCTTGATCCAGATTGTCATCGATTCTTGTTGTGCAACATTTGCGGAGGTTCAGAAAAGGGGAAAGGATTTCTGGTCAGAGTTTGAGTTGTATGCTGCTGATCTTTTGGTCGGTGTGGTTGTTGACATTGCTTTGGTAGGCATGTTAGCACCTTATGCTCGTATTGGACAGCCATCTGTATCAAGTGGTTTATTTGGACGACTACAACATGCTTGTGGGTCTCTTCCCAGTAGGTTAGTGTCACATGCAAAAGTTAGATTATAATTTTTTTGTATTGATATAAGAGTTTATATCTTTAGTTGGTCTAGTTACCTTTTATGTACTGTAGCATTATTTTGTTGTTGGCCATATGCTTCTGTTGCATGTGCTAGACAGGATCCATGGTGATTTAGCAGATTTTTAGTTATGGGGAACCATAGAATCAATTTAGTTTAGTCTTGGTTGGATGACTAGGTCTCACAGTGACTGCTTCATTGGTCTACAATTAGGCAATTGTTGGACATAAAGAAAGATGAGTGTGAGAGGAAGAGGGGAGGAAAAGTGGAGGGCAGTGGGAGAGTTGGCTCTATGAGAACTTACTCTTTATGACAGTTGCTGACTTGTGTTTAAGCCAAGTGTCCAGTATGTTTGTAAATTAAGAAATCAAATAAAAATACAGGACATTTGATACTAATTCACATAAAAGCTAGACACGACACATTGAAACGAGTAGCAGGTGTTATAGAGAGCAAATAAGTACTGCCAGCATTTCTCATTGCTTTTTTCCTTCTCTAGTTTCCTTTTTGGACTTAAGACCATTCTTGAAGCTGGGAATTTCTTAGCTGACTGAATTGTCTAAATAATAAGGGTCTTTTCTGAGTAAGATTAACATGTTGTATTACTCTGATAAATGATGGAGTTTGCTGCTATTCTAGAAATAACCACGAAAGAACATATAGAATTGAGTACTCATTTTGTCAGGTGAAAGTATCATAGAGGATGATTGCTTAAAGCTTATGACACCCACATTTGATTAATACTAGGTGCATCATCTAGCTTGCCACCCTTTTGACCAGTGTATCCTGGAGCTATGAGGTTCTATTTTCCTTGTGCCATGGTCAGTATATTATCAGCTTCTGTCAGCTCATATGTGATCATGGTAAAATGTTTGAGAGCAAAGTGCCAAAGTAACTATGTCATGGTGTATAGAACAGGTCACCTTATCATGCTAACAGGTTCTAGAGGTATTATGAGAGAATTTCATTGACCCTTTTATTTTCTCTCTCTCAATAGATTCTTAGACTCCAGGACCTTCCATCATTCTTCTTCCTGCAGCTTTAGATGATCATAAAGATGACAATCATTGCTAATGGGGTACTGTGCTTTTATGCAGTGTTTTTGAAGCTGAGAGACCAGGCTGCAGATTCTCAGTGAAGCAGAGAATTGCTACATACTTCTATAAGGTACGGCACGTATTTGGTTATAGATTACTAGTTAATTGCCTTCTGGACCAGAGATCTCAAAGACCTATCAGGGATAGGTTTTTACTTACTCTGTTTTGGTTTCATGTTTTATAATCCTATCTTTTGCTTCATTTATTTGGAGAATGAATGAGGTATTAGTGTTATTTTCTTACACCAACTTAGTCCTTTATGTACCCTAATCTGTGATCTTCTAGTAATTGTTTATTAGTTTTATTTTTTCCCTTGCAATTAAAACTGATTGGCACTTTCTGGATCCAGGGTGTATTATATGGTTCAGTGGGCTTTGTCTGTGGTCTTATTGGCCAAGGGATAGCAAATATGATCATGACTGCAAAAAGGTACAGCTCCCTATGAATAATTTCTGAATTTGGTTTTTTTTTTTTTCCTGTTTTGGGGACCTTGATACTCTGTAGAATTCTCCATTTTATTAAGTTGATAATGTCAACATTGGCTATATATAATGTTGAACTATGGCAGTCAATAAGTATCTTGTAGCCTGACAATATCATTGTCAATTACTAATAAGTAATTCAACAAGAATGGTGCATAAAACTCCTGATTTCACAACTTAGACCCAGAGATGCAGCCTGTGAGGTTTCTTTTGCTAATTTATTACTGCTGACATCATTTCAAGATATGTGCTGAAGTTGCTTATTTGCTTATTTCTTTGAAAATTTCCTTGCAGTATTCTGTTTCTGTTAAAGCATTCCTTTTTTATTTTTTATTTATTTCATTTACTTTATTTTTTTAAGTGAGGTAGTTGCTAATGGTCTTAATCTCTCTGTATGACCAGGAGCTTAAGAAAATCTGATGAGGACATTCCTGTGCCTCCTCTTCTACAGAGTGCTGCACTTTGGGGTATGCTTAACTCCTTTTTTTCTTTGAAACCAAGGAATTTTTGCTACATTTCTGGTGTTGCTTGTATGGGTATATGATGCCGGACCAGTGACTAGGCTTTTGATGCCTTTAATCAGCATTTTCTGTATTCAATTTTGTTGATGATCAAGTTATTTGTTATTATTCCTACATTGTCCTGTATTTTTTCATTCCAGTTTCAAATGCTAACAAAATTTAGTTTTGAAGTAATTCAGAATTGATTTTTGTTCTTTTAATCTTTTTGTAACTTGCATTTAGGTTGCCATTCATTTTCCTATATTGTTTTACAAATTTGCCTCCTTAATCAGGTGTTTTCCTAGCTGTGTCTTCCAACACTCGGTATCAAATAATTAACGGACTTGAACGCATAGTAGAAGCATCACCTTTAGCAAAGCAGGTCCCTCCTGTTGCAATGGCTTTCACCGTTGGTGTCCGATTCGCAAACAATATCTACGGTGGTATGCAGTTTGTAGATTGGGCAAAATGGAGTGGGGTGCAATAGCAACAACCAATTACAGAAAGTTACAATTAGATAAATCACATAGATCTGTTCAAACTAGCCAAAGGTTTTCATGAAGAAGCCTTTTGTTTTTAGTTCAGCTTCCTTCATTACAAGCCCATTGCTTGGATGGTGACAGGTTTTTAGAATTAGAAGTACTTAATAACATTTTCTCTTCTCTGTTTTACGTTTGGAATTGTCGCTAGACATCAGTTTTGTTTCTCATTTATATATTTCCTGATCATATCATAATAAAATTCTATTTTCATGAATTACCTCATAAGTTTGATAAGTCAGAGTTGGGCAGCCTCAAAAGTCTAACATCCTATTCAAATGGAGCATATATAATTTCAACACAAATGAATCTGCTTTCAAAAAGCATAAAAGGTGCATTCGCATCTCAGGTATACAAGTAGAAGTGTTTTCAGGTAATGAATTATTTTAGATATTTTTTGTAGAAAGAATTTTGTTTGTCCAGAAGTGCTTTTCCCAAATTCTTTCCTACACAAAGGTTAAAGTTATGTACCTTTATTGTGGAATCTGCTGTGACAAAATTTGCATTTCCGTGGTTGCCTCTTTCATCTTCTTTTTGTTCTGGATGGATGCGTCATTGCCAACAAAAAGATTACTAGATGGTCTCAAGCACCTTTTTGCATTGTGACACTCACAATCACATCACTGCTAGTGGTATCCTGTTATGCTACCATCACTTCCACTATTTCACTGTAACACTTTGCTTTCCCTAAGTTTCTAAAAGAAAATAATATTAAAATAAAATAAATCTAATCCTTTAACTATATTATTGAATCAATATTGTAACAATTTTTTTTTAATTTTAATTCAATAATCCAACACAAATTCTCAGCTATTTGATATGTTTAATTTAATTATTGAATCTTTTAAGTCAAAAAACAACATTTAAAGTTATTAACTAACT
>JANKKB010000700.1:0-10311 GCA_026225775.1 Bursera palmeri
TTTTTTAATCTCGAGGTGTTTTCAAATTAAAGTATATTCAATTTTTTTAATTTATAATCGATGAGTTCACAAACGTCGCACTTATCAGATGTGACAAAGTTAACGGATCAAATTATTTGATCATCGATTTTCTTATTATATAATTAGGGGTTGCTTGCCAAGCATTGGGAGCAAACCAATAATTTACTTGCTTAATTTATTAATATTATTTAGTAAAACAGACCTTACTATTATAGGAAAAGCGCTATCACGATTATTTTATTAAAATTATTTAGTAAATTATTTAAATTTATAAATACTATTTAGTAAATGAAATATATTTAGTAATTAAAATATATTTCATTTATTAAATAATTTTGGTAAATTAAGAAAGTAAATTTTAATAAATAATTTGATAAACTAAATAATTTTGACAAGTAAAATGATTTTGTAATTATTTAGTAAAATTTTTAAATTTATAAAAATTATTTAGTTTATGAAATATATCTTTATTATTTTTATAAAATTTTATTAATTTTTAAATATTTTATATTATTTGAATAAATAAAATATCAAGAATGTCCTTATAATATTAATTAGTTTCAAAGGATTATAAAAAATGAAGTTTTTAAATTATTTTATAATCAAGGGATGAATTTGTTATTTCGGATATATCAGAAGGGTGTTAACGATATTTATCATAAGTTTTACTATAGCACCGTTAAAAAAAGTATTAAGGGTCTGTATTAGTTTCAATTCAGTAGGTTGTTAGACTTGACTAAAAAGTTTAGTGGGGGGGTCGAGGGTAAATCACCCAAAAGCTTAGCATGGGTCCTTGATATTCATCGGATATATCTTCTCAATCTGGGACCTACCCAGGGAACACAACTACAGAAGCTTAAGTTGACACGTGGTCCTTTCAAATGTTTCTTTAAAAAATAAAAAATAAAGAAACACTCATATTATTCCATTTTATTTTTAAATATTCACAAAAGAATCCATCAACATTTCCTTTATTCATTGAATATACTATGCTAACCTCAATAATACTAATAAGACCAAAACTTTTTTCTTAGGTTTAACTTCCCAATAGTAAGAAGTAATATATATATATATATGTTACCTTCAAATTCTGTTTTTATCGTTGATTAGAAGGTTTTATTTGCTTCTCCTTCCATTCTATGTAAAAACTTAAACAAAAGAAATTACAAACAAATAAACTGCTGCAATCCCACTCTATAAATATAGAAGGCTCAAGCTCATCCTCCAAACACCTACTTGGCTCTTGGAAAAATCTCTCTAATAATTAGTCTCATATATGGCTGATTTCACAGAAGATTTACAGAGCTTCAGAGCCTCATATCCTTACTTCGATATTGATTCGAACATGGAAGCAATAAGCAACTACGGTGTCCTAGACAACTCTCACTTGAATTACCAGAGCTTCATGCCTTTCTCCAATATTGAGAACTTCTCATCATCCGGCCATCCAGCACTTGAATCCCCTGGAAGCTTGGCAGAAAGTTTTCCGGGAATTTTCCATCCAAGCAATCAGAGTATCGTGCCAGTTGCTCAGTCTTCAGTCACAAGCAAAAATGAAATTCATGAAAGCAACAAGAGAAAAGCTATGGATGTATCTGAGAGCAGCTGTGAGAACTCCCCTCCAGGTTCTGAAAATGGGACTGCTAAGACAAATGTGAGCATTTAATCTTGCTTAAATATATATAATTCTATGTAGTACAAAATGTTTGATGGGTTGTTTTGCTTTGATTTTCAGATCAATTCAGCACGAAGAAAGAGATTGAAAAGCAATGAGAAGGAAGAGGATCAGAAACCAAAGGAAGTTGTTCATGTTAGAGCCAGAAGAGGTCAAGCTACTGATAGCCACAGTTTAGCGGAAAGGGTAATTAAATTTCACCAATATTTTGATCAGAAATTATTGAACTTTTCTATAACTGATAGTTGAACATGCATTTATTTGATTCTCAAATTAACAATGAAGTGAAATTGTATAATTCAGGTTAGAAGAGGAAAAATCAACGAGAGACTAAGATGCTTACAAGATATTGTTCCAGGATGCTATAAGGTAATTAACATTAACTCTTCTTCAAGGAATTAGAATTATTTCTTTACTTAATTTCCATATAATTGAATATTATTCAACTTAAATGATTAATTTGCTTACAAAATTCTTATTAACTTGAAAATTTGCAGTCTATGGGCATGGCTGTAATGTTAGACGAGATAATCAATTATGTCCAGTCCTTGCAGCGTCAGGTTGAGGTGAGTTTAATATATCTGAAATATTTTCATTTCAGATAAGAAAGATTATTATTTATTACTATTAAGTCTCTTAACATTTCCAATTTTTCCTATTCGTTTCTGGGTTCAGTTTCTTTCTATGAAGCTTGGTGCTGCCAGCTCATTCTATGACTTCAATTCAGAGTCGGATGACATAGAAACAATGCAGGTACTAACAAGTTTAAATATTATCAAAACATATAAGAGATTTTTAATTGAAATTAAATAGGAATGTACCGTATCATATGTATCATATCATATATTTCTTTCTTTTTGCTTAAAAGTTGAGTATGTGTTTGAATAATATTGCAGAGGGCAAAGGCACATGAGGCAAAAGAGATGGAGAGATTGATGAAGAGAGAAGGTTATGGAGGACTTGGTTGCTCCCACTTAATAACAAGGCCCTTCTGAGAGTTCTGACTTATTATTCATTTTTGGATGTTACTTCTCTGTCATAAAAGAAGAATACATGAAGCTAGTTAGCTGCTCATCTATTTCCTAAAATTTTCCAATTTCAAGAACATCAAATTTGTCCCCACTTCATGTTATACAAATCTAGCATAAACTGGACAGTTGTATACTTTGTAATTGCCACTCACAGTACATGTGGGGGCTTCAGTCAATATTGATTTAAAAAAAAAAAATTATCCATTCATTATCTTCCTTGATCTATTTTGTCTGATTCTTATGGTTTATTGTCATTTTGGATCCACATATGGTGGCTACCTCCATACTACACCCTTACGATGCAATGGTTATATTATCTTCCAAGTAAAGAAATTTTTTTATTTACCTCTCTTTAGAAATATTGATTAAAATAATATATCGATTCTGTTGATTTCAAAACTTGTTGATTCAAATATACGATATTTATGTATTTTTTATATCTATTATGTAAATATTTTCTCATAAATATTGTTGTATACTTTATTAAAAAAAATTAATAATTGTATAAAATAGTATCTACAATTTTTTTTTTATAAAAAATAAACAAAATTTACATTTGATAATTGACAATTATAAATTTTGACTTTCTTTTAAGAAAAGAGGAGAAAAGAAAAGAAAATATCGTTCTTATTTCTGTTTCTTTTCCCACGACTTGACGGGATCTATGATTTCAGTAGTGTGGAGTGATAATTGCGAAACGGCCAAAAATGATGATTGAGACACTGAGGGGACTATAATTTTAAGTCATGTATGTGTCGGCATTGGTTGATTCACTGTACTTGACTAAACAGAATTCACTTACATTCAAGTATATCAATTATTGTGGCATATTCCTATCACAAATCTTTGTTGTTGTTGGACCAATATCTAATCAACATATGGTTACAGTTCTACTTTTAATTTTATCACTTTATTATTTAAAGTGTTATTAATTTTATGGATTAATTATTATCCTTTCTTGTAAGATAATAATAATAATAAAAGAATAGAATTAGGCTATAAAATTTCAACATAAAAACCAACCAAAAATTGATAAGAACTAACCAACCGAAGATTCAATCTAAAAGCTACCTAACAAAAAATGGGTCAAGACTTAACTAAAGACATTTCTATGGCTTGCAATTTCTTAAAAGGTAAGGAGTACAAAAATGAAAATAATTGGGTATATTTGAAAATATTTTTACAAGGAACATGAGACTTCCATTTTCTTGAATATATGGATCTGTTAATTCCAATATTGAGAAAATGGGATTTGATTATCTAAGAATTGCCCTTTCCACCAAAAGTCTAATGATTTGCATGCATGTGTAAACACATATGTATCCAACAGGGAAAATGCTAAGTTACCGTTTTGATGATATTCGGGTGACCCTTACGTACTATTAATAAAATTGAGAATCTTTGTAGATTAATAGGTGGCTTGAAGATTTGTAGGACCAATAACGAATGAATTATTTGCAGCAAGTTGTAGAAAAATCCCAATTGTCTGTAATTTTAGGAACTATACCTTTTGGGCTCTAACTATTAGAGTATGTCCCATGAAGATGAAGGCAAATAGAGGTTGAAGGGAATTACGCGGATACTCAAATGGCAACAAATTCTGCAAGGACAAGTCACTAGTCCAATCTATAGAAATGGAACCCACAAATTTAAAATTCGAAACGATCTCATGGATTATGCCAATTCATGAACTGAATGATTGGAGAGGAGAAATTATAATTAAAGAACAAAATTTTTAGCTTCTTTAATGAACAATATTGGTAATGGAAGGAGGGTGAGGGTGAGGGTGAGAGGGGGGATAGGTGCAATGTATCCATGAAAATGGGAGCAAGAGGATGACAGCTTTAAATGGGCCAAGGCATGCCCACAAGAGGATGGGCAATGTGGGTTCTCCAACATCTCAAATGATAAGAGCTTGCGAACCTATCAAAGCTACTTTTGGTTCTCTTTCCACTCAAAATCTTCCTTCTTTGACTCCCTTTTGACCTAGTCCTTTGCTTTGTCTACCTCTTGAAGAGGAGAGAAGAGGCATGCATGCATGAACTAGACGGGGGAAGAGCACACTTCGGGGTCCCATTGTAACTAAGTGGATAATGCCATGTATTCCAAATTTAGATTGAGGGTCATATAGTAGGTGCAGTTGGAGAGAGAAATAGAAACTTTTTATTTATTTATTTATTTTTTATGGGCAAGGTTCAAGGATCCATCAAAGTGCTTTGGAAGTGGGAAGGGGTTGTTAGCTAGTCGAGAATCTAATTTAGTTCCACTACTAAAGAAATAAATCCCACCAAATTAATTATCTACTATACAGGCATGTGATACAATTTACATTTCCAACACAAATAGAATAATACCGTTTGATCAACTCACAAGAATCATCATTGTTTAATTGAACTAAAATAGGCCAATTACGCTGAGTTTTTGCTAATATAATAATCCATGATGGTATGAGGTCCAAGCCTTGCGGAGAGCAAATTTTTTTCTTTCTAATAATACTAAAATCTTTAGTATAAATAATAGGGTTAAGCTATTGCATCTCTTTTTTTCTTTGTTTTTTTATTTGAATTTTTACACTCTTCTATAACCATTCATTCGATGCAAATTCAATGATTAAGAAGTTACTAAGTTGACATTAAAAATAATTACCTTTTTACTTTCTCTCATAATCATTTGATTGCAATATTAAGTTCGACACTATCCTAGAAGCTTAAATTTGTAAGTGTATGTTTAACTTTAGTATTTAAACTCTTAGTACCCCTCTTACTGAGTACACTTATAATATGGATCAGACCAAACCCCATATGCCTCAACTAATCTTATTAGTGGGCTTATTGATCCACACACATTGGTTAGAACTCACCTTAAAAACCTAACTTGTGAAGGAAGGATGTCCAAGCATTCATAAGCCCAATTGTTAGGCCTTACATTACAATCCATCATGCTTTTGAGACTGACATCCATGGCAGCCCATTTTTTCAGCTAGGTGACTTTATGGATCCCATACATAGCTAGGGAGCAGCCCAACGATAACAGGGGACTCCCAATATGGTTTCTTATCTGATACCAATTGTCATGCACACATTGGATAAAACTCACTCTTAAAAGTGAGTTTATAAGGAACTATTTCCAAGTGTTTATAAGCCCAGTTGTTGGACCTTACATTAACAATGTAGGACTCAATTGGGTTTTAAAAATTATTGTTACACACACATTGGGTAGAACTCACCCTTAAAACCTGACTTATAAGGGAAAGGTGCCAAGTAAGCTCAATTGCTAGGCCTTACATTAACCATGTGAGACTCAATTAGGTGACTTCAATCCACCATACTTTCACAATCAACATCTATGATAGCCCATTTTTCCAACTAGGTGACTTCGCGGATGCTACACATGGGCAGGTTGTAGCCCTCCCCTGGTTGCCCCATCTGTAACAAGGGTCAATCTAAACCAATGACAATGAGGGACTCTCAACATGGTGTCTGCATTGATACCAATTGTTATGCACACATTAGATCATTATAATCCACCACGCTTTCACGATTGACGGCCATGACGGTACATTTTCCTAGCTAGGTGACTTTGTGAAACCCATTTTGTTAGAGTGCATAGCAGAATGCGAGGCAAAGCCTAACCACCCAACAACCACATATTGTCCCGACCCACTGGCCAAACCAAATTTGTTTCCTTTAAAAGATGCGTACCCTACTCGAACCTAAAACCCCTCAAAGGCAATCTTAGTTCGCAGTGAGTATCACTAAGCCAATCCAGGATCAACACATGTAACCTTCAATTGATTAATTCTTTTGAAAAGTGGTGCTATTTGTCCCCCACTTTTGATCTAAAAGCATCTTATCCCTTCTTACACCTTATTTTAGACAATAAAACTTTCTCTTATTACAGCCCATTAAATTTCACAATTAAACTTCTTACATTAATCCATAGAGACACCTCATATTGACCCCGCATATTGTGGTAACCCGAATTTTTGGAAACAATGGTTTGGGGGTGTAAGTGAAAGATTTCAAAGTAAAAAATCATAAAATGACTTATGCTTGACGTACATGAGGTGACACAGGTGCGATAATATCGTGTATATGAGTATTTACAGGTTTTCAAGAGTTTTCAAAAAATTAGACTAAAAATAATTTTGTGTGGGCTCGATGATTTCTCGTCTTTAATGCCTGATATTCATGTTTTGAGGGTCACATGAGTACGAAATACATGTATTTGGGTTGGTATCAAGATGTTAGGTGTCAAGATGGATTTGTGAAATTTTGAAAGGTTTAGAAAATTACAGAAACACTCCCAGAACCCAAAATCTATATAAATAGTAAAATGGCCCAGAACATTTAGAACTATGTAGAAACACCCCTGTTCACTAGAAAACAGCATTCACTGCCATCGTCGGTGATCGTTTGTATTCCAAGTGAGTTAGCTACTGCATGAATAATATATACATAAATCGGTTATTAGATACTTAAGTGATTGGCTCTAAATCAAATGGGAGATTGTTAGACGATTTGTGTCCTAGAGCATCATATTGTGAATATATGTGGTATATTAAGATTTATGTAATAAAAGAAATTATATGTTTTTATCATTGTTTGTAATTAGATTACATTATGATCAAATTCCATATGATGTGAATATGAATGATTTGATTGTGAGACAAAAATCGATTCACTAAAATATTACATCATTATAACGTCCCTAGTTGAAGTACTGTCGAGATTGGACAACAGCAATACAGATAGACTAGTATGACACTTATACTGGTTATAGAAGTATAACAGTATGATTCTCATACATCTAAGTATCAGAAATTTATGTAAGTGTATAGGAGAACATTGTTAGCCGTTTAGATACGGGAACAGATTCACTGGACTCAACCCGTACAAATTCCCATTGGTATATTAACTAAGTGTCTATAGGAAATCCATTCAGGATAGGTGTAAGTAATCCATAGACCTTAGACTTACACGACCATCTCATTTAGAGATCGGTTCGTTTTGACACTTGCGTTAATAGCTCTTTCCAGGTTATAGATACGCTCGTCGTTGGAAATATAGAGAACTATTTAGGAGTGGGTGTAATGTCAAGATGGGACATGTTACTCCAGGTCGATGGAAATGATATCACACTAAATTCGATAGGGGTTGGCCAGCATTCGAGAGCGTGATAAAGATTGTCCTCAGTTATGGCTCGTAAATGAGAATCACATGTAACCAAATTGTGTGTCATTATTAAGAAAGACACATTTCATCCTTAAACCACGTATGTGACATTTGACATAGGATTGAATTACATAGAACTACGCCTGACAAAGGTTACGTAACGTTACGTGGACTTTCAGAGACTTGGGGGGCTTGGTGTTTTGTTGAAAGCCAATTATGTCTTGTAAATCATAGGCTCGAAACTTAGTGTTCGGGTACGCCGAGAACTATTTAGGAGTGGGTGTAATGTCAAGACAGGATATGTCACTTCGGGTAAAAGGAGATGATGTCACATAGGATACGTGGCGTGATCGGAACGATCACCCAAAAGTAAACCTTACTTATCCCCTAAATGTGTCGAATAGTATAATGTAAGTAAGGGTCGAATCCTNCGGGGACTGGGTTATGACTATTAGATTAAAACCTAAATTACTACTTCTAAATCCTAGTTTTCTAAGATGCAAGGGGGATTTATAACTTAACACAATTAACTAAATATTAAAGCAATAAAATCAGATAAAATAAGCAGTAAGACAAACGTGATTGAAAGAATACTTTAATTCGCTAGACTCATCAACTCAATTGATCATATTATTCTTAATTGATTTATATGACTTACAAGAACAACAGTCTGATACACTCCATATCTGTTGAAATACATCGACCTATCCTTCCTAGTTAATTAAAAGAACCCTTATTAATTAACCCTATTTATTNGAACAACCTAGAAGAAAGCTTGACTAGATTTAATCCAATAAACACAAAGACCCTAGAAGGTATAACTAAACCAAGCAAGATTCTCCAAGCGTGAACCTTTAACCTAGATTGTGAACTACTTTGCAGTCAAAGACTACAAATTGTTACCAATGCCTAGAATTCCCAACGTTTGCCTATTAGGTTTCTAGACTAACTATGAACTATCTAATCTGATATCTTAGTTGCGTACCTAATCAATCAAACAAGCAGTTCTAAAATTAATTCAGTATTTTACATTCATCCCTTAAATCTACCACAAAATCAANTAAGAATACAAAACCAATTTTATTAAATCATTGTCTAACTACATAAAGTTTCTCTCAATCACATGAAAATTTAGTTACACATAGCAGAATAAAATAAAGCAATTAGAAAGACAAAATCCCTGAGAAACTCCATCAAATTCTGGGCAAAAGATCTCTAAGGTTGCTCTGAATCTCCTTGATGGCTCTTCTCTGGCTCTTGTTGTTCTCTCTAACGACTCCCTCCTTTAATTTTCTAAAGTTCCCTTTTATATGAAACCCTAGGCTAACTTAAAAGAAAGGACAAACCTGTCCTTTGCCCTGAAAATAATCAAGATCAGCTAAGGAAATCGGGGCAGCGCCACGGCGCTCACTAACCCAGCGCCTCGGCGCTCAACTCTCTGGATTAATACGTGAAATCTCGCCGCATGGACGCCGTGGCGTCCAATGTCCACTGCCGCAGTGGTGAGCTCTCTGAAAGTCACCCTATATCAAAGTCACAACAGCGCTGCAGCGCTCCTCAATTCTGCCTCGGCGGTCAGTTATCGTTCCAGCGCCGCAGCGGTGGCTCTTGAGCGTCGTAGCGCTCAGTTGCTGACTTGCAATCTGACTGCTTTTCTTCTACTTTTCTCTGTTTTTTACTCAAATTACGCAATCTTCTGGAAATCTCTACATTTCTGCAATATCAACATAAATCTCATCAGAAAGCCTCAAGAACATATAAATTGTCAAGAAAAAAGGTATTAAAATACATCATAAAATGAACCTATCAATACGACAACAGTTTCTCTAAGGGTTGCAACCATCGAGATGATATGACTTGGGCATGATCTCCCCGGTAAAGAGAATTGTTGGATTCGAGATCCGAAATGTACATCGTTATTAGGGTAGACACACAACCAGCCCTAGGCCTCGTACGTGACATCCGACATAGGATTTAATTACATATAACTACGCCTGACAAAGGATATATTCATTTACCGATATTTCTGGAGAATTGGGTAGACACAGTGCTTTGCTAGAAGCCAATCATGTCTTATAAATCGGTACAAATGCAGTACGCTTTACGCGCATATGCGGATGGTCAGGGAAACCCGGCTTACTGCCAAAATGTCCAAAAACCTAATAGGTTGATATTTGAAGACTCACTAATAATGAATTGACTAGAAGGGATGAAATGGAATCAGTCTAGGATTGATTTACGACATTAAAGAGAGATAAGAGATTAATTTGAAATTAATCAAGTGAATAAATTGTGTAGAGAAAATTTAATTTTTTACAAATTTATACATGGCATTTTTAAACATATTTGATATGTTAATTTGTTGGATTATCTATTAGACTTTGATGTGTAAATGGGCTTAGGCCAAATT
>JANKKB010000701.1:0-44538 GCA_026225775.1 Bursera palmeri
GAAATAAATCGGTTTATTTAACAAAAACATAATTTTTCAGCGCATAAATTTAATCACCTTACATAAATAATACGCAAAGGTTAATTTAGTTATATGGTGAAAATAAACTTGATCCTCATCATCGAAAGAGAATGGTATACTGTAAACAAATAAATTGAAAAGAAAGAGTCGAGTCTGAATCATACAGCCAAGTTGAACCACTCTCTTTAGTGTACGTGTCTCAGTCTCAACCTGAGATCCGGCTTCTATTCTATCTGGTAAGTAGTAAATCGTCTCTCTTTTGAGCTAGTATAGTATTTATCCAAATAATAATCCTCTGAGGCTGAGCTGATCAGCCAGTTTCAATTTAAATAAAGGAATAATTTTATTAGAGGATCTGTAAAGGATTTTGATCAAAGCGGTCAACTGATCCATTAATTTTATTTTAAACTTTTATGGTGGATTAGTCGAAAATGAACTCTGAATCTGAAACTAGAGTTGAGGACTGTCTTGGATGGGCGGCAAGAGATCCCTCTGGAGTTCTATCGCCATACCGCTTCAGCCGCAGGTGTGTTTGTAGATTTTTCTGCTTTTCAATTGATTTGCCGCATATCCTAATCATCAACTGAATCGGAAAATTTTTTCAGGACTCTTGCAAGTAATGACGTTTCGTTGGCAATTACTCACTGTGGAATTTGTTATGCTGATGTTATTTGGTCTAGGAATAAACATGGAGACTCCAACTATCCTTTGGTGCCTGGGTAAGTGTCTGTCCTCAAACTCAATTCAAACTGATTGATTACTCATGTTGCTTATTTATTGGTCTCTAAAATCGTCTGCATACCAGACATGAGATTGTCGGAATTGTGAAAGAGGTCGGTTCTGATGTTCGCCGCTTCCAAGTTGGTGAACATGTTGGGGTGGGAACTTATGTCAACTCCTGTAGAGACTGCGAGTATTGCAATGATGGGCTAGAAGTTCATTGTGTAAAAGGGTCGGTATATACTTTTAATGGGTTGGATGCAGATGGTACAATCACCAAAGGAGGATATTCTAGTTACGTTGTTGTCCATGAGAGGCAAGTATTTTATGAAGCTCAACTGTTCTTCTCTTTTTTTACCTTAGTTTTAATTGACATTCATGGTTACAATTCAAAATAAAATGGGTAATTTGGAGTCTATTTATGTTATCGTTTGTATGTGGAGATTGTTCATTTAGTGGTGGACTGGCAGCACAAAGTTCTTTGGAGTTACTGTTTTGCGAGAGGTGTGGTTAAGTTGAGTATATTACTCTCTTAGAGATTCCTTGGGCAGCATTGTCACTGCTTTGCGTCCCATAGACATGCGCAGACGCTGGCACAGGAAACAATACCATTCCTTGCTAGGTTTCAAGGGAAATCAAATTGCAAATGTATGGCTTTGATACCTATGGCAGACACGTTAATTTATTGTAATTGTGAACCTTTACTGTCTGCTTCGGGAAACGATGATATGGTGTCTTGAATTAAGGATTTGACAGTGTATAACTACGTTTGATGTAAGATGGTGTTAATCCGTTGATTTGGCACACAATAATTTTAGACAATAGTAGATATCTAAATTTTGGCACTTAAATTTGGATAAGCAGGTATTGCTTCAGGATTCCCAACGACTATCCATTGGCTTCAGCAGCACCTTTGCTTTGTGCTGGAATTACTGTTTATTCTCCAATGATGCGCCATAAGATGAACCAACATGGTAAGTCTCTGGGTGTGATTGGGCTTGGTGGTCTTGGTCACATGGCAGTGAAGTTTGGGAAGGCTTTTGGTTTGAATGTAACAGTTTTCAGCACAAGCACTTCCAAGAAAGATGAAGCCCTGAGTCTGCTTGGTGCAGACAGATTTGTTGTCTCATCTGACCTAGAGCAGATGAAGGTAAGCTTATTTATAGTCATTCTAAAACGGACAAGTAGCCCAGATCCTTATCTGAATTGATGGTTGGTTTATATGCAGTCCTTGGCTAAATCACTGGACTTCATAGTTGATACAGCATCTGGTGACCACCCATTTGATCCATACATGTCTCTCTTAAAGGTCGCTGGTGTTTTTGTTCTTGTGGGGTTCCCAAGTGAAATCAAACTTAGTCCTGCGAGCCTCAATATTGGTATTTTCAGTTTGCTGTTATTTAGACTTGAAAAGACTTTCTCATTTAAGAAACTGTGGATTGTTCATCCAAATTCTGCCATTTAGTGATCATAGCAAGATAATTGACCTTTTTATAGGTGCGAAAACCATTTCTGGAAGTATAACAGGAGGTACAAAGGAGACACAAGAGATGTTGGACTTCTGTGCTGCTCATAAAATATACCCACAGATAGAAATAGTTCCAATACAATATGTGAATGAAGCTCTGGAGAGGCTAATAAATAGGGATGTGAAGTATCGGTTTGTAATCGATATTCAGAACTCCCTGAAATGACACAAGGGCTGACAAAGGGCATTTTCTTTGTTGCATATGTTTATAATCAATATATTGGAGCACAGACTGTAATCTTGCAACATTTAGTGATTTGGAACTTTTCATAATAGGGATGGTGGGAAATAACTAGTTTTTTCTTGTGCAGTTATTTGTGGTAAAATCTATTTTTCTAATGATCTTTTTTCTTGCTTCTTTTCTGAGATTTTGGGAATCCTTGACCAGGATCAATAGCCTTAATCATTTGCAAATGATGAGAAATCTTTTGTGAAGGATGGTCTCATAAGGTAGGATAGAGCGGCATATGCTAAATGCTTTCAAGAATGCTACTTGTGTTGGCAATTTGCCATTTACGCCCTGATCTTTCTACATCAATAGTTAAAATTGAGAATGACGGGTTATTCCATCTTATCGGAATAGAATTTAAGGAAATTATCGGAAATGCGTAGCATGATGTGGGCTTTGGAGGAAGATAATTCAAGGAAGAGAAGGGATTTAGCTGTTGCATTTTTCTTGGGACAAAATGCAACTCTTGTTTGATTCATATGGATATGGTGGCCGAGAATACGATCTTCAGGTTGTGGCTGCATGTGGTTGATTTCTAATTAGTTTGTGATTATGTGTTGCTCACTAATTGCTTCTAGCTGACCTAGTTATCAGATGTACGGGCATGGTTTAGTCTGAGTAAATTGAAATTAAATATAATTTGACATCAAGCAGAAGAAACTGCAACCTCGTTTGGCTGGTTC
The DNA here is from genome assembly GCA_026225775.1 of Bursera palmeri. Taxonomy (NCBI): domain Eukaryota; kingdom Viridiplantae; phylum Streptophyta; class Magnoliopsida; order Sapindales; family Burseraceae; genus Bursera; species Bursera palmeri. The sequence continues at coordinate 3,182 of JANKKB010000701.1, forward strand.
ACTTTCACTATAACCAAGATACAGTCTATAATGTACTTGATTTCTGTGAAAAAAGTAGATATTTTTAGTTTCCTTCACTTCCGACAGGATTCGTTACTGGTGCAAATCTCCAAAATTTTTTTGTCGCCTAAGTCTTTTCCATCATCCATATTGTGCTCATCGACTGCCTTTTTGCCCCACAGTACGCAGTAAAGTCCTACAATGATGAAAAATGCGCCCACCAAACTGCAAATTTACCAAAGGCAGTGGGGTGAGGATCATGAATCATAGAATCTAGTTGAAGAAGATGAAGTTGACTGTTTTATACATCACCTGCCCAAGTGAAGTCGCTCTGCAAAAGCAATTGCCGAGAATATTCCCACAATAACAAGTAGTAATGGGCTGAACATTGCTGCAAAAACTGGTCCCCTGTTGCTGATACACCATGTTTGTAGGTAGTAAACAAATGCTGAGATTACAACTCCCTGGAAAGCAAATTCAAGAAGAACGCAGTACATACAATTAATATATAGATATGGTGTGAGGATTAAGCCACAATAACAGCTAACTAATATGTGGATCTTAATTAAAAAGTAGAGAGCGAAAACACTTACACAATATATGATACTTAGCAGCTGTACATTCCAGTCCAGCCTCCACAAGGCGGGATTTCGCCCGAAGAACAAGGCAAGGAAAGAGGATTGCAATGAGGCGAAGAAGCAAATTAATGTGTTCAGTGACAAACGAGCAGGGTATACTTTGAAGACCATAGCCTGAGAATGTGAATAAAATTAAAAGATTTTCATATGTGTTTTATGTACGTGTATATATATATATATATATATACACACATATCAAAACCAAACTAACCTGGAGGATTAGCCATGCACTCCATGCAATGTGACTGGTCAGAATAAGAGCAGAGCCTTTAATCCAGTTTTCCTTACTATGCCTCAACTCGCTTTTGGTGTTGTACATGTGAATGAGCGGCTTCTCCACAAAGCTTTTGAATTGGTATTCTCCTTTCCAGAAGGTAAAGATTAGTGAGCCCCCAATGCAGATGATTGTACCCAACACCTTTGCTCGACCACGAGCACTGCTAATCTTCACTTTCTCCATCCTGATCAATACATATAAGTTACTCGTACGTTTTATTTCATACATAACTTGAAAGAAGCAAATAAATTAATACCCGAGCAGGAATGCCATGAGAAATGTGAAACTGGGGATAACATTACTTAAGGCACTTGCCACTGTTGGAGTAGTATATACTAAACCAGCGTAGTACACATTAAGATGGACAGTCGTCCCAAGTGATGAAAGCACAAAAACCTTCGCCAGCACTGAAAATGAGAGCTTAGGGCGATGTTTCCTGCTTTACAGATGATGGTTGAGTTGAGTCAATAATTGATATATAAAAGATAACACGAGATGACCACATGTAGCTAAACTACAAGGAAAGAGTGAATCAAATGAGGGGATATATAACTCACCTTTCCAGCACATAAGCAAAGGGGCCTAACAAAAACATGGCAATTATATGCCGGTAAACCACAAAGACGAACTGATCGAGTCCCCTCTCAAGGGCAAGTTTGATGAGTATATTTGATCCACCATAAGCTAATTGAACTAGTATCATGGCCACATACGGACCATAGCTTGAATCCATATTGGTGTTTGCACAGGGAAGGGCAGGGCAGGGCAGGACATAACAGATAGATGAGGATCACTTAATTTTATATTATGAGATGGTATTGCAGAATCGATCTCATCAGCCACTGGCAGATAGTATAATGGTGCGATGGTTTACGTAGCCAGTGGAAGTCTCAATCATTCAGGCATATTATTATGCCCAAGCACTACAACTCCAAATCCACCAGCATAAGACGACAGAAATACGTAAAAATTTAATTTATTTTGCTTCACCAACTTCTTCCACTTTCTATTTGGAACTATGGTGTTGCTTTTTGGGAATAATCGCAGTAAAAGAGTGATTATTCATTCATTTTCAAAGTTGCTAATATAAATTGTGAAACACTTGCTTTTGGCATCATAAGAGTAGAGTTCAAATAACGCTATTTATCCTCAAGTCTTTTTATTTACGGATATAAATGAATAGACTGAAACAATAGGATTTATCAGAAGTTTGAAGGCAAACAAAAATTCTATTCTCTTCTCATAATGTGCCCTTTGATCATCAGTTTCAGAGTTGTCATCTAATGCCAAAACAAACAAAATTCAACAAAAGCAAAAATCAAATGAATCCTCAATCCTCATCTGCTATTGCGCCCTTCTCGCTGACATAGATACCATCAAGGAATTTCCTAATATCCTTGTTCTTGACATGGCATTTCTGTTCAAAATAAACAAACAATTATATAAGTAAAAAGTATTTCACATGCAGCAGCAAATACACGGATAAAGAAGCACCTGATTTATGAGAGCACAAGAGCGGGACACAAGTTCAATGTCATTCCCATCGAGAACGAGTTCGTCCTTAACCTTTTCAGACCGTACAATGCTCACACCTTCTAACATATCAACTTTCCTTACCTATAAGTTGATTTGATCAATAAAAATGAAAACTTTTAATTACTCAAACAAAAGAAAACTAAAACAAGTACCTTCTTCTCTCCAAGAAAGTTGCGTATCTCGATGGACTTGTTGGCATTGGTAATGGAGGCGTTGATGGGAAAGTGAGCATAGACGAATCTCATCTTGTAACGGTAGCCCTTGGTAACACCAGTGATGAGATTTTCGACGTGGCTAAGAGCAGTCCGGATGGCGGCGCTGGTCTTACGAGAGCCAAACCAGGCGTCAATCTTCAACTTGCGCATACCATTACCATTACCAGTAGAGTCATCAGTCATTAGATGGAAGTCGAGGTTGAGGTGCTTGAAGTTGCGACTAAGCTTACCTCTGGGACCCTCCACTTCTATTATTTTTGCGTTTATCTTTATTTTCACCCCATCTGGGATGTCCATGGTTTCTGATGAGAGGATCGTCTTCATTTCTTCTTCTTCTTCAGATTCCTGCACCTGCACCTGCACCTGCACCAATTAAACCCTAACCCTAACTTTTATATAAATCGACCGATTAGTGCCATGGGCCCTCAGGCCCAAACTTAAATCCCAATCTAAATTCATGTCAAACAAGCCTCTGGCCCAGCACTCCTTTTTAAATCCCCCGAAAAATTATTCCTTTTGTCTCCAAATCCCAACTGTCACTTAACCTCATCATTTCCCCTCCTAGTCATATTTTTAACCAAAACCGGCTAAAATATATATCAAATATAAACATCAAAACGTTCTCTAATTAAGAGTGTTAATTAAGTTTTTGTATTATTTCTCAAATTTTCAAGAAACTAGTTCTAATTGAAAACCCATACAAAATTACTAAATAAATTGAATAAGAAACTTAAATAATTATGTAACATGAGTTTACCATATTTCATACATGTTCTTTTATTGCAATGTATTTTTAAACAATTTCGATTAATCTTTTTCAAAATTTAATATCAACTACGTATTCTCAAATTATTTTAAAAGAAAAACACAATTTATAAAACAATTTTAAGATTTTGATTTAGTGAGAAAATTATTAAAATTTGGCCAGAGCAGGAGGTTGTATTAAAGAAATCTGCAAAAGAGGGAATAACAAGTGTAGAAATGAATATCAAAAAGGTACACAACCGTTACCGCTGAATGAATTTGAGAAATCCGCAACAAACCGTGAAAAACACTGAGGTGGACAAGAAAATGAATAAACCTTCTTGCCAGATTTATACCCTTCCCATTTTACATGTAGCAAGGAACTATGAGCATATGACTTCAAGCATTACTAAAAAATTCATAGTACTATCACTTTCAAACGCAAATGTCAAACAATATCTCTTTTCGATCAACCTGCCATTGCCACACACGTAGAAGCCTAACAGGAATGCTTTGGGGGTGGCGGAAGGAAATAACAAGGACAAGCACAATGGAGGGAACCAAAAAACAAACGCATATAAAACAGATACTGCCACAACTCAATCTCGTCGTACAACAATTTGACAAAATATATACAAAAAAAAAAAAAAAAATCAAAATCAAAATCAAAATCAAGCCTCCACTAGATCTAGAACAAAACACTTCGGCTCTAACGCCACACGATTGAACGCATAGTCGCCAGTCTTGTCAGCAACACGCGGTAGCACAACCATTCTGGTCAACTTCCTCGTCATCTCCCAGTTTGTACTCACTAAAATGATTGACCCTGAACTTCCACTCTCCTTTGACTGGGTCATACGATATAAACTCTGCACCTTGGTCCTCAGCTTTCCTCTTCAACATCTCCTTATATTTATCAATTTTTGGACCTTCGGTATACTGAATTCCAGTCTTTTTGTCAAAGCATTTTATATTGAGGAGTGTTACCGCAGCAGGCTTATTAAGACCTTGACCAACAGGAGGTTTCTTGCTGTCATCCATGTACACTATCACCTCACGATTGTTAAACTGAACAAGGGACTCCAGATCAAGACGTCGAACATCCGTTTCACCCAGGAACTTGATGCTGCCATAGCCATGGCGTCCAACCACAAAGTCCTTAACACGGCGGCAGAATCCTGGTTCAGCCCTTTCCTTGGCAGCTAGTTCTTGGATTCGAGGTTCTGTGTAGTAGTCAGATCGCCGAAGCTTTGGCATCAGTGCCTCAATGTTGGCTCCATGCTCATACGCAATTGCAGCCTCACCAGCTCTGTGGCCACTAAGTGTCATGTAAGAGTCATCTCTTTGTACAGAATCATCATCGTGGACTCCATTCCGATTGTTATCAACTTTGATAGGATGAACTCGATCCTTGACAGCGCCATTTTCGACAGGATTTTCTGCAACCAATGTTTGGTCAACAAAGACAAACCAGTTAACATATGCCTTTCAGTGTTATAAATTGAATAGAGACTACCAAAACAAGGACAAAATAGAAAATAAGGACGAAGTTTTCAGGTCCATTTAAATTTTCACTTCATGTACATAAACACAGAGGCATTCCTTCATTAGCTAAACATGAATCACAAGGAATGACCAATTACATAGAGACCTAACACAAAAGCAGAAAATTTATTATTATTATTTGAAAAAAAAAAAAAAAAAAAAAAAAANATAAAATTTATTATTATTATTTTAAAAAAAAAAAAAAAAAAAAAACAGAAACTTACTATCTTTATCCTGAGAATTGGAGCCATATTCATAACTTTTACCTGGGAAAAAAAAAGTGCACAAACAGACAGCAATAAAATGATGAATAAATATTAAAACTTGAAAAAAGAAAGGAATCCACTTAACTGAACTAAAAAATATTTTGTTTGGAATGTATGGAAGTAATGCTTGTAATGGTACATGGCATGATTTAGACATTCTATAAAACCATTCCCAGTATTAACCTCATTAATTGAAAAATAATCCAACAAAAACATAATAAGTGAGAAAAACATGCAAGGAGGATTGACACTGTGCTATGAACTTACCATTCTCATGCAATCGAGCAGATGTATCTTTCAGTGATGTTGCCTTCACTGCACTAGCTCCTAAAGACCATTGCTCTGTAGGACGAATAACTAGAGCTCTTGGGTTCTCCCTAGGAATGAAAAGGGCATCTGCCTTTGGAGTGCTGGGTGTCTCTTCATCATCACTAAAAAATGGAACCTGCATTTAGCAATAAAGAAATTGTTATGTCTGTAATCCAAATAGACCAAAGACACTTAATCATTCCCAATTAACTTTTCACTAAAAGTAGCACCCTCACCTTCAAACCATCATTTTTGGGATTATATTTCCTTGCAGGCAACCTAATTCGCCTTTGCGACAAATGTCGAGAAGTTAATAAGGATGATATTCTGACAGGAGTTGATTTCTCAACCGCCTAATGGCAACCACAAATAAGTGATAGACAATAAGAACTTTGGAAAAGTAAAAAAAAAAATCAGCTTAAACCATAGTGTAAGCGAGGCAAAGTTTAGGACAGATCAAATTACAGGCAGGCTAGAAATTCCATATTGGATTGAGGGTGCAGTTCCTGCTCGGCCAATTGACATTTGAGGCATTGCAGGGAGGGTCCCAAATGGATTTGTTACTGCAACCGGTTGTACAGCAAAAGAACTCTGAGTGGCAGACCTGGCATGCATCATAATCAATGTATGATAGAAGCACTTATAAGTCATCAAAAGACTCGAAATAAAAAACAATTAACGAGCTCTAGCTCTATAATAAACTTAAAACTAAATGAATCCAACTCAAACAAAGTTAGCAAAGGCAACCAGCACCAGAAAGGAGGGAATTGGAGGAAAAAAAGGGATTACACAAGTTTCTTTTCTTTTTTCTTCTTTTTTTTTTCTTTTTTGGAGAAGAAAAGGATTACAAAGTTCTCATATAAAACTTATACAACCTTTTTATTTACCACACTTGTTCTAACAACCATTTTGGATCTACATACATATACAAAATATCAAAACAAGTGCAAAAGAAGGTGAGACATACGATTGTCCAAAGTTACTCTGACCAAAAGTGCCCAATGTGCCACTGAAGTTACTTGTATTACCTGCTATGAAGGCAGAGAAGTTAATAAAGTCAGAACCATATAGAAAAATCTCAGGAATTGTTTTATATATCATAAATTAATATTAAAAAAGAAGCAACCTGATTGCGTCTGACCAAAGTTGTTAAATCCAAAAGCACCAGCATTCTGAGCAGGTTGAGCCAGTTGAAATGGCATAGAAACAGAGGGCTAAAGATGCAGAGACAAAAAATAAAATAAAACAAAAATTCCCAAAAAGCTTTCAACACAAAGCACTTAAAAAGTAACATCAGTCTAGAGGAACATACTAGTTAAAACAAGGGAGTTCAACAATGTCAGAAATAAATGTATGTTCAGAATCTATATGAATTATGCTAAGCAAATGTAACACAAGAAGACTGCTGCAAAATTTAAATTCAGACTGCAGTGGAAATCAAAATTACCATTATTTTCCCTAAATGAATATTCCACAAGTTACTAAGCTCATATAAGAAAATTACTTCTTAAAAATCAACGCAGGCAACTATAAGGAAAATTTTCTCCAAAAACATTCTTATATTACACTTTATATAGTATTCCCGCTATCCATCTATTGGTGTCCATAAACTGTAAGGATTTAGATATGCCAACGTGATGTTTCAAACAAATCTAAAACACAGAAGCTCTAAATTCTGTACTCCATTCAACTTCTGTAACAGTCATTCTCCACGAAATCCAGTTGGGATGTATAACTTATTTTTAATTGAAATGGAAAGGACCACTTATACCAATCAAAGAAGCATATGACAAATTTCCAGAAACAGCTAAACAACCCCAGAACTACATTAGAAACTTAAATAATAATAATAATAAAATAATAAAAAGGAGAAAAGCTTAGATATGACCGTAAAAGAAAGAAATTATAGTAATTTCAAGAGCCACTTACATTTGTCTGACCGAAACCCAATGGTGTGCTAGAAGGAACAAGTGATGGAGTGCTTGAAAAAATGCCACCCGAAAACCCAGTAGAAGGTGTACTAAACAAATTTGATTGACCAAAAGATGGCATAGTACTTTGTCCAAATGAAGAGGTGGCCAGTCCAAAAGCAGAACCTGTCTGTCCAGGGGCAACAGAACTAAACAAAGGAGATGACTGACTTCCAAAATTCATGCCAGAACCAAATGACGAAATTGTTCCCTGAGGTGCTGAACTATTGAAGAGGGATGGTGATGACCCAAAATTGGATGGAGATGGATTGGCACCAAATGCAGAAGTTGATGCTGACCCAAATATGGAAGGTGCTGCAGATGAAGTTGATCCAAAAGGATTGGCGGAAGATGACACACCAAAAGGTGAAGTACCAAAAGAAGTTGAAGTAGAGGTTCCAAAACTTGAACTACTGAAGGTTGAAGTTTTAGGAGCAAAGAGATTAGGAGCCGTTGAGGCAGAAAAAGGACTTGCAGATGATTGCCCAAATGCTGGTGAAGGAGCAAAAGGGCTTGATGGAGCAGCCGATACACCGAAGCCAATCCCCCCAGCAGACTGACCAGCAGGATGCGGTCCTCCTGAAATGGTATTGTTAAGGAACAAAAATTAAGTCAGCCAATGTCTTATCATAGGAACAAGAACCACTAATTTTCCAGAATCCAATCAACTTACCTTTATCTCCCAACTGATAATCCTCCCATCTCAGCTCTTCATGGCTTTTATCCTTGTAGACAGGCATGGCCGATATTGACTCCAACTTTCCAGCAGGCTGTGTACCACTACCACTATCTGCCTCGGTAGTAGGTGTGTAAGGAGCTACTCTACTTCCCCCACGCTGACCCCCAAAAGTTGATTGCCCAAAGCTAGTGCTTCCAAATGTTGGTGTTGTAGCCTGAGATCCTGCATGATAGCGTATAACGATACATCAAATTTTCTTCCTACCTTTTCAATTAAATAATTTTTGGCATAACCAGCAATGATAAAAATAAAAAATAAAGAGATAAAAACTATGAAGTAATGAGCATCCAATCATGCCCATTTAAGAAACTCACCAAATGGTGAACTTTGTGCTCCAAAGGGAGATGTAGTTGCTCCAAATGGACTGCTACCGAATGCTGAATTTGACTGGCCAAATGCTGGAGAGGAGCCAAAACTGAAAGATGTGGTGCTAGAAGCCCCAAAAGCAGGAGTGCTTGAAGCCCCAAATGCTGGAGTGCTAGAAGCCCCAAAAGCAGGGGTGCTTGAAGCGCCAAAAGCTGGAGTGCTTGAAGCGCCAAATGCCGAAGTGCTTGAAGCCCCAAAAGCCGGAGTGCTTGAAGCGCCGAAAGCCTGAGTGCTTGAAGCGCCATAAGCTGGAGTGCTTGAAGCCCCAAACGGAGGGTTGCTTGATGATCCAAAAAGTGGGGTGCTTGAAGCCCCAAATGCTCCCCCAGATCCAAAAGCTGGGGCACTAGAAACACCAAAAGCAGTCCCTGTGCTACCAAAGGCTGGAGTGCTGGTAGCTCCAAAGGCCGGGGTGCTTGTAGCACCAAAGGCCGGTGTACTTGAAGCACCAAAAGCAGGGGTACTTGCTGCCCCGAAGGCAGGGGTGCTTGTTGCACCAAATGCAGACTGACTTGATGCACCAAAAGGTGTAGATGAACCAAATAAACTATTTCCAAATGCAGGCTGTGATTGCTGAGTTGTACTTCCAAAGGGACTTGTTTGAGTAGGTGTGGACCCAAAGCCAAAAGCAGGCTTCTGACCAAAAATAGAAGACCCTATGAGAGGGGGGGAGAGAGAGAGATGTCAGCTTTTGATAGGGGAAAAAAAAAGTTGACCAGATGATAAAGTATTTTAGGATAAAGCATGCAAATGGTAAAGAACTACATAAGATTTTCCTTAATACAATTAATTTTTAGATTTTGAACTTATACAATGTAAGACTGGTTATACCAAAAGTGATGACAAATAAAGATAAACACTAATAGAGAAATAAAACAGAAACACAATTGCAAGAGAAAATAACAGATAAAACCTAAAAAAAGTTAACGCACATAATAGCTATCTGATAGGCTTCCATCTTAGTGATAATACATTATGTTTCTATACTATCTCAAAAAAGTTTATAAGAAAAACAAAGATAGAACCATCGACACTAGTATTTGTTTCAATGGAAAATTATCATACCAGGAAGTATAGATACCATATCTTTGTCTATCTTTGGATACTAGTGAGAATTTATTGATAAGGATTAAAATAATACTTGCTTTGTTTATGATATTTTCCTGGGATAGTAGAATACCCTCTTGTTCAAATGATGTCATGGTAAAAAATTGTCTGGTAAGGAGAAACAAAATACAGGATGTATCAAATCAACAAAATCCAAGAGAGAAACAAATAAGTTCACTGCACAATAAAAATCTCAGTTGTCAAGAACTAAAAATAGAAAATCAGACAAAAGAGAGTCAGAAATATTGTAGTACCATATCAATGTCTAATCACAAGAATAAAGAACATATCCATTTCCAACCTCCTCACAAAATGAATCATCTCATGTGGATGCTCAGGCATTTAATCACAATAAAAAAACAAAAAGAAAAATAGTCATACAAACCTCTACTACAAAGTCACAAGCATATATTAAACCAATTATAAGATAAAAGATCTGAGAACCAACAAAAATCTTTCTCAAGAGTTAAAATAAATGAACAAAACAGCAAAATGTAGAGATAGCAACCAAACCGATGGGGAATAATCATGAATAATTATAATCCATATACATACCCCCAAATGATGACGAGGAACTACCAAAAGAAGGCGTAGAAGATGCTCCAAAAGCAGGCATTGAACTTCCAAAAGCCGGTGATGATGATGCGCCAAAGGTCGTTGTGGAGGAGAAAGGTGAAGATGATTGGGCTGCACCAAACACACCTGTTGAAGTGCCACCAAATATGGAACTACTTGTCGAGCCAAAAGGGGTTGTGGTCCCAAATGGTTTGGGAGCAAAAGGATTGTTACTTGCATTGTTGGTCTGCCCAAAGACTGATTGGGAACCAAATGGACTACTAGATGACTGCCCAAAAGCTGTTCAATGAATTTCCACCAATTTTAATTTGATTTTCCAACTAATCCCAGTAGCATATGAACAAATTGAAAGTAAATGCAGCTGACACGGTGGACTTGACCAATACTAAAATTTAGAAAAATATCCAAAGTGCTGATGACCCGGGAAAACAGCACAAGGCAAAGACAAAAAGGTTACATACACAAAAAGAAGTCTTAAAATAACAGCAATTTCAAACGTAATTTAATTTAAAAAGAAAGTTTAGACTAAGCAGCAAACAACAGAAGGCATTAAAACTGAAGCAATTGTAGATAATGAAATTTATAGAACCTAGAAAAACATGCCTACAAACAACCTTCCAAGTTCAACGGCAGAATAACCAGTAACAGCCATTAAAGAAAAAAAGCGAATCTAAATAAATCCAATCGAGACTTGGTAACAACAATAAATTAGGGGAAAAAAAGATAAAAGTAATAGCAGAAGAGAAGGGTGAAAGGAACACGTACGATTAGTCGAACCGAACATTCTGTTCTCCCGTTTCTTTGTTTGTTTATTCAGTCAAGAAAGGACAACAGAGTCTGAAACTAAGCAAGCGAATGAGTGACTAGATACAGGGAAAAGCAACAAAAGCCAATCGTTTTTCTAATGAAGTGAAGAAATGCGAATAAAGATGCATTATCAAATCGATGAAACCCTAGCTCCATGAATGAATTAGACACTCACCGTGACCGTGACCGTCGATCTAAGAGAGAGAGAGAGTACAGAGATGAAAGCCTCTCGAACTCAAAGACGTGAAACCTCCTTAATTTTGTTGTTTCGTTTGGAGTCGCTGCGCTGCGTTGCGTTCTTTTTAAGTCCCAAACCCAAAATTTGTAAGTACTGATAAACGGCCACAGGTTACAGCGTAGCGTTTCTTTTCAGTCCATTTCACTCCTCCTCAACTTACGTGTTATTTTTTTATTTGCAAAAAATAAAAAATAAAAAATTAGCCTAACCACATTTCATTTCCTTATTATGACCATCCGAACCAATAATTTTTTATTTCTTTATTTCACAATTCATCTCATTATATTACAAAAATCATTGAGTGAGTAGTGACTAAGATAACAAAAAATGAGAGTCAATGAAAAAAAAACATTTTAAAAAATTTAATAATGTGTACTGTACACTAAGAAAAAAAATGTGAAAACTGTTTTTACAAATATAAATAACCACATCAAGAATTTAAATAAAATAATAATAATTGAAGAATGGTAAATAGCATATCTTTAATGGATTTGCAAGTACGTGTTTGAAACATGATGGGCCAAGCTTCCTAACCTAGTTCGCCTCATCGGGCTTTGTCTATGGGGTATTTAATCTGACCCTCGAGATAGTTCTTACGAAAACCCTTAACCTTAGCCTTTTGTTAAACTAACACATGCATCCTAATATTTTATCAGACGTTAAAACAGATTTTTGTAAAAGGGCGGCTAAAAAACAAAGAGGGAGAGAGAGAGTTGTTGTTAGAGATGGAAAGAGGGGAGGAGTTGCAATCAAAAGGGTGGAGATGGAGACGAAAAGAGTCACCCAAGAAGATGAGTGCAGGTGGGAGATGAGAAGAGGGAAGATTGATGAAAAGGAAAGAAGGATAGAAATGATATTTTGTTAATTTGTAAAAATATGTTTTAACTTTTGTTAAAAAATTAAAGAGTAAGTGTTAGTTTAACAAAAAGTTAGGGATAAGTGTTTTTGTGAAAAATATCTCAAGGGTTAGAATAAATACCCCCTTTGTCTATTAATGATTGATGGCCTAAGGAGACGAAGATATGAAGCCAACCTTAACCAATCACCTGCTTCTCAATTGAATAATTATGAAAGAATTTGGTATATGAACCATAATTAAAAGGTTAATTCAAAAATGATCCATTCTTAAAAAAAATTAATATCATGATCCTTTATTTGATGTTCAACAATATTTGATAATACTTAAAATCAACCACTTAAAGGTCGATAACATTCGACAAGTTAATTTTAACGTTCAACAATATCTGATAACTATTTTGTATTGATATTTGATGACAGATAATATCTGATAGTGTTTGAAAGTATATTTATCAAAACATCTGAAGATGCCATTCGTTTGATGAGAAATAATAAGGAATATCGAAAATTCGAGTGGGTAAAGATAAAGCCGCTACTTTCAAAGTAACAAAAAAAAAAAAAAAAATCCGACTGGAATGGGAGAGTCAAAAAGAGGATTTCTCACTTCTTTGTCTCATTTAAAACCATACATGAGACTTTCATCTTGCACGGCTCCTAAGTGATAAAAGTAAAGAACTCATCTTCTTTCTTTTTTTATTACATTCCTTGCATATGCATAAGATCGAATCCATTTGATTTCTAAAAAGGATAACTTCAAGCAATCCTTCATCAGTTGATGATGGATGGGTTATATCATTAAATTAAAAAAAAAGATCATTTTTCAGCGAAATCTTATAATTTTGATAATTTTTATAAGGAAATCAATAAATTATTGTGTGCTACTAAGGCTATTACATGTTTCTGTTCTTACTTTTAACATTAAAGTTCGATACAAACAACATGGCCTGCAATAGCGACGTTCAAATTGGATTGCCATATTCTGATTTGTCCCCTTCTGCATCATGAAGATACCCTCTCATGGACACCATTATAAAAAGAGCTTCAGGACCAAATACTGAGATGGTTTCAATAAGAGAAAGATCACAATTACAAGTAGCTATGGGTGACATGAGAGGCAGGAGGAAGTCATCGTCAAGGGGTCACCATAGGTTTGTTGGTGTTCGGCAGAGGCCATCAGGGAGATGGGTGGCGGAGATCAAGGACTCCCTCCAAAAGGTAAGGCTCTGGCTTGGAACATTTGACACTGCAGAGGAAGCAGCACGAGCTTATGACGATGCTGCTCGGGCGTTACGTGGTGCTAATGCCCGCACCAACTTTGAACTGCCTCAGTCAGGAACAAATTCATGCGGTGCCAATCGTGTTTTTCCTGACAGTATCGAGCCTTTCTCATTTGAGCAAGTTTGCGGGACTGCCACCGAGCCTGATGGGCTTCTTGGTGCACTCAAGGCCAAGTTATTTGAAGCCAAGGGGCCTACGGTGCTACCATCCCCTAATTGTTCCAGGCTACATCCGAGTCCTAGTGTTGCTACAAACTCAACCCACAATAAATCAACAGTTGTGGTTCCTCGCGAGGTTGAAAATTTTGTTAATAATTCTATTACTTCAGGGCCTGCAGGCAGGGATGACCACCTTCTCATGGATCAGGATGACGTGGTGGCAGGTCACGTTGGCGTCCATTGGAATCATCCAGGACAAACTGCATCAACAAGCAACATGGTGTGGTCCAGTGAACCGGTGCATGAAGTATCTTGGACCACACAGATGAACCATGTCCCTGATAATAGCTTGTTTTGTGGTATTGCTACTACTACTGCTCCATCTACATGGCCAGTTTCCGGGACAACTCCTGAAGCTACAACAATTGGTTTTTCGTACTCAGATCATCACTACCCACGAGATCTGTCGACAAATATTACAAGTGGCAAAGTGAATACAGCGAGCACGACAATGACGCAAAACGATGAGGCAAAAGAAGATGTCTGGTCATCAGAGCCACAATTTGTGCTATGCGATAACAAGGGTTGGGTTGGAGCAAATGGCACTTGGGATCCTCTTATCTATATGTCCTCTGTGCTAGGTTGATGTAAGCCCATCACCTATAGAGATATCATGGTTAAGCAATTCTTTTATTTTCCTCTTTCAACACAGTTTGTACCAACAATATCCACAGCTAATTATTCTTTTCAAGTGTCCTATAAACTACAGAACTTTATTCTGAGTTCATACCATATACTTGCCATTCAAAGTTCTCTTAAAAATGGTCACAGATTGCAAAAATTTTATTCCTTTCGGTGTTTGATCATGCCTCTCATTATAAAATTTGATAAAGCGAGAAAGAAAAAACATCGCTGAATTAAAATCCACATAGTTGATATATATAAATAGCGTCGGCGCAAATTGCTCTCTAGTTTGTGCTCAAGTTGGTGACCATTTACATCTTGAGCTCGGAAAATTCCACTTAATTGATACTTGATATGCAGTGTTTTTCAGGAAAATTATCTGATTTTGCAAATTACCAGCCTGTACCATTCGAATTACGACTTTCGGAAACTTGCACTTTGTGTGATATTCTTTCGATATATTCCCACAGGAATGGGGAGGTACTGGGCTGCACTCGTTCTAAGTTTTTAATGTACTATGCATTCTTTGAGACCATTAACGAAAAGACAAACAATGTACAGATTTTGAAGAATATTCTGATTCGATGATTGGGTAGGGCTCATTTGTCGAAGCAGAATGATGGGGACTCCCTTCATATGTCAAAATCTATGGAAAGTGTGACAATGACAAATATATATAAATCGATAATCAAGTGATTGCTATCTATATCTAATACACATCTACTGAGAAAACCTATGCAGAGGTTTTTGTTTCCTCCCCAAGGACACAGATGGGTGCTATCAAGAAATAGTTTTGTTTTTAAAAGGTGATTTTCGTCCTACAGTAAACTGAAATGATAATATCAATTATCAAGAGAATGTAATGATAATAAATGATTAGGGTGGGTTAAAGGAAGGGAGTTCAGAGTTACAAGCTTTCTAATATAGCAAACTGAAATGCAACTACAGACTTTCTAATCAAAATAATGCTATTAAAATTTTGAAATATATAAAAGGGAGCAAAAGGAAAGGCTTTGCTAAACATTAAATTTTCGATGCACTTCCAGGTTTTGTTGATGTTTATAGGGCTACAACTGTCCTGCCACTAGGGCATTACCTTACTAGAGTAGCTTCTCTTAAACCATACTAAGAACTAGGGAGGGTTACTTAATAAACAAACTCATCGTATTTAAAAAATGGTAGTTGTCAGTCAGCTCTTCCATAATTAAGCGGCTTCGGCTATATACACACACACATAAATATAAAAAAGTTAAAGCTGATACGCACAAGTGGCTGAACGGATGGATCAAGGCTCTTGACTACTTAGATTATATTCCAGTGATTAAAAGATCAGTCAGCTGCTATGGAAGTACGAATATAAAGGTTTTAAAATCGGATGGCTACGGGCATTCCAGTTTCCAAAGTTTTATTTGGCATATGGAATCGGTGGCCTGGCCGGGCCCTGCAACATAATTGGTGGGAAAGCAAAAGCCCAAAGACATCCATATATATCTTAATCTTGAAAAGCCATGATGTGAAACAAACTTGTTCCAAGTTATCTAGGGCCTAGGGGAATATTTTCCAGCTTGGACAACAAGATTATATTATATAGGCATGCAGATGAACCATAGATGAGAATGTGTCAAGTGTCGACAACAAAGAAGATATTGAAGTAACATCACTTGTTAGGAAAATTTGGCACATGCGTTATAGGAATAGAATGGATAGTGCTTATTGTTCCCTGTTGAATCGTCCGATGAAGCATCAAGCGCTTTAATTCACTCACTATCTACTCTGCAATGGTATTGTAATTAGATTTGACATATTGTTCTTTCCCTAATGTAAATCTGAGGCTACTGCTCATTCTGTTCCAAAGATGGAGTATTAGATGCTATGCACAGGAGAGAGGAAAGAAGAGTATCACTTTCTCCTACACCAGCACTCAGAAGATGCCTATGTGTCATAAATGGTAATTTGATTACCAGAGAAAATCTTGATTGGCATGAAGAACATAAGCCAAATAAAGCCTAGATGACAATGCAAATGGAGCTTGTGGCCCATATCGATGCTATCACGTTCTGGGACGATCGAGACCACGCGTTGGAGCTCCAAAATTTTGTATTCGCGACCGGCAAACTATATAATTCCATATAATCTCCACCTGTTGAAAAGGATCTGTCAAAAGAAGGCAAAAAGAAGAGAATAAATATTAAACTATTGTTAAAGTTGGTTGCTTAAAGCATTGATGTGATATGAAGAATTTAATCTTGCTTTGTGTCCACTTATTCTGGAGTCCATTTATTTAAGAGTTACAGTTGCACAGATGTTTGCCTACGGTGAGTTGTTGACAAAGAGAGAGAGAGGCCTAGCTCGCTTGCTGCAACTAGAGTACTGCTAATTAAACTGAATGGCTGGGATGAAGAGCTGCAATGAGTGGAAGCCTTTCATTGCAATGATATCAATTGATTTTGCATTTGCGGTTGTGAATATCCTTCTTAAGAAAGTCCTTGACCAAGGGATGAACGATTTGGTATTTATCACATACCGGCTGTCAATTTCTACCATTTTCTTAGCTCCAATCGGATACTTTTGGGAAAGGTAGGAACTCCTCAGTTCCCCCCTTCAGGTTGTTATTATTATAAATTTTGATTTAGCTATATTAAACAAATTTCCGCTGCTATGTATGTTTTGAATGTTCGATCAAGTCAACGAGCCAGCTAACTTAATTTAATTGAATCATCACTAAGTGTATAATTAACACTTAAAGCTGTCTGCGTGCAGGTAGCTGGCTATGATTTTGCTTTAGTTTGTAATCAATTAACTATGTGTCTGAGATGAGTTTTAGGAACAAACCATCACCTGAACTGAAATTCTTTTCAATTTTTAAATATTAGATATGATTTATACTAACCATGCTTGCAGGAATACCAGACCAAAACTCACACTTCGCATCTTGTGTTACCTCTTCTTCAGTGCAATTGTCGGGTTAGTTATAGTGATATTAATTAAGATAGACTCGTCAATTTTTTGTACGTTAATGCCTCAAATCAATCCATGGTTCTTGTAGGACTTCCCTGACTCAATACTTTTTCCTTCTTGGAATTCGATACACTTCTGCAACATTTGCATGTGCCTTTATCAACGTGGTTCCTGTGCTTACATTTATAATGGCACTACCATTTGGGTATGTACAAGTAATTAGTACCTCAATCATATTCTTCTCGTTCCCTGCATGGTAATTAATCATAATTCTCTGTTTGCTATCAATCACCTTGCAGGATAGAGACTGTGAACATTAAAAGCAACAGTGGAAAAGCCAAAATACTCGGTACCCTGGTGTGCATCGCCGGTGCTATGTTGTTGACTCTTTACAGAGGAATGCCTTTGTTTAACTCTTCACACTCACAAGCTGAAACTTCAGCCGTGGATCAGGCAATGGAAATGCACTCTACCGGAAGGACTGAGAAATGGACGATTGGTTCGATAGCTTTGACTGTAGGAACCCTCTTGTGGTCTTCCTGGTTTCTCATTCAAACAAATATAGGCAAGAGATATCCCTGCCAGTATTCAAGCACTGCCATCATGTCCTTCTTCGGTGCTATTCAGTCGGCCGTCTTAAGTTTGTGCACAAGCAGGAAACTTTCTATGTGGGTTCTTAAGGGAAATATAGAGATCATAACGGTCCTCTATGCTGTAAGTGATTCCTTATGCGAGTGGCGAGCATATTTTTAATTTTTAGACACTCTTCAAAGGCATTAGGTAGTGTGCTGTTAATTATAAAGGTTGCAGTTTGAATTCAAACTTCAACCTTGCGTCAATTTTCATGTGAGATACTGTTAGCTTCAGTAAATTAATGGAACAGTTAGTAATGAATTAATATGATGTGCTAAACAAATTTGAGTGCCCCTGCATTATGTTGTCATGCATGATGAACTAACGTGCAGACACTGCATATCCAATTTACCTATCCTTGTACAAGTTTATGCACCACCAAGTGTTATTTGATAATCCAATATGTTTTACCGTGGCGTGTATGTGAACAGTGCTCTGTTTATGCAGGGAATGATAGGATCTGGCCTGTGTTATGTGGGATTGTCATGGTGTGTCAAGAAGAAGGGTCCCGTTTTCACTGCAGCATTTAGTCCCCTGGTTCAGATAATGGCTGGCATGTTTGATATTCCCATCCTGCACGAGCAACTCCATCTTGGAAGGTAATTTCTTCTGATTAGTAAAAATTTTGTAGTCAACAATACCTGTATTAATTGCTAATTTTCTTATTCGCACTGTAATGAACAGTTTGTTGGGGTCGATTACTGTGGTTGTTGGCTTATACATTCTTTTGTGGGGGAAGAAGAAAGAAATGCAGAATTGTGCAACCAAAGTAGCTCAAGAAGCTGAAGAAATCAAGGAACAGGAGCCACAGCTGCAAGTCGTCACTATCTCTTGTGATTCAAATTGCCCCCGAGACCAAGTTGCTTGATATTTTTCAACATTACTGAAGTCATTAAATGTTTCCTACTGATATTGAGCTTTGTGGCACTTGGATGGTTTGTTAATAAACTCACTTGGTACATTTTTAACGTCTCGTGTTTTCAATGTATAACAAAAGTAAAACTTAAGATAGTCTCCTTGAATATTGGTGGCAAATTAAGTCAGTCCTAGCTAGGACTCTTTCAGGAGTTTGTTAATAATAAGTTGTGGAAGCACCAGTCCTGTGTATCTGCAGCTGGGATCACTCCTTTGTCCAATTGTCTTGGCCAAAATTACCAATATAACTATGCATGATAATGGACACCTCGGTCAAGATCTGAAATGCCCCAGAAAAAAAAAATTGAGCATTACAGAGTTTAAACAAACGGAAATCAGTTTGATGAAAGTAAAAACACATCATTTTATTGGTCTGCTTAACACTCCGGAGAGGGCACACACATACAAACTTTGAGCAATATACATAATATGAGAAGGGAAATACTCAAGGGTTGAAACTTCGAAAGAAAAGCAGTACAGAGATTTATTATAGAGATATTATAAAATGACAAAGTTGAGCACTCAATTGGATTGTTCGGTATGTTGGTCACTTTTGGAAGTGTCCTTATCTTTCTTCTTTCCCTTCTTCGCATGCTTATCTGATTTATGTCCATCGTGTTGTTCAAGGACATCAGTGATGTCCAAGTGAACACCGGGATCATTGGTGGTGTAACTGCTGCTGAGCATGAGTGAGTTATTGACGGCTTGGAAATTGCTGTTGACATAGGCACTCAATGCCTCAGGCTCAGGATGTGAAAGTCCATGAGCATGAGGATTGTGTTTATCATCCAACTCGCTTCGCATAGTGGCTCCAGTGTTGGTACCAGCAAGAGTGATGATCCTCACACCATGATCATCATCTTCTTCATGATGGTGGAGGCTTGAACCAGGCTTGTGAAGATCAGTCATGCGATCAGTTATTGCAGTGACCATGTCCCTGACTTCACGATCAAGTTGTTTGTGCTTATGTTTCTCTTCTTCGGCGGGCTTCACTGTTTCGGAAAGCATGATGTATTGTTTCAATGAAAATGGAAGTTGGTGAACTTAGAGTTGAGATTGGATGCACATATATATGTGTATATATACATGGAGGTGCCTTAGATGGCAATGAAAGAATTTATTACAGAGGAGGATCACTTGGGAAGGGGTTCATCTCATGTACTTAATAAAATGCTTTTGTCATCCTCACTCCTAATAATCTTTGTACGTTGCCAAGGAAAAGAATCTTTCTAGTGCCTTCCTCTTATTTCTGGTGTGGTGCATTGTTCATAGCAGAAGCCAACCCAACTTAAAACGGAAGGAAGGGAAAATGCAAAACAAAAAGCCATATTCGGAAAGTGATTGTGAATTTTTACATTTTTTTTTTTATTTTCTAACTAAATGATAAACTATAGAATTATATATTATGTCTGAGTTATTAAACAAACTACTTCTGTAATTTGATATCTTATGAAAGACTTCATTGAGAATTTATTAGACATCTAAATAAGTTATTAGTATTCTATTGAGTTATAAAAATTAAATATATACAATAAAAAAAAGTGTTTGATTTCAAGCTATAATATTGTTAAAAATAAAAATATTCCTCCTAATTTGACGAACATATGGCAGCATTAGGTTAATGTTTGATAAAATTCTCATTCAAAGGGGCACTGTTATGCTTCTTTGGGGGCTACGAGTGGTGTAGCAAGTTGGGCCTTGAGCCCATCATACTCGCATCTGAATTGGGCAGTGGGCTTCCTACTCAAAACTCAAAACTGGTTACCCGTTAGGCTGTTACTATGATCTGTGAGGTGGTAGTTGTGCTCAGAGATGGAGAATGATTTTTAATTATTCTTTTAGAATTATATAATTATATAAGCATAATTAGGAAACTATTTAACTGCGAAAGAAGCGCCCAACTGACAATCGCTGCTGGCGTTGCGTCACTTCAGCTCCAAACCCCTCTACAGAACACTAGCATTCATCATCATCAGGTACCTTGTTATTGGAATTCAAGGTATAGCGTACATTTTTAGTTGATCTCTTATATTATTGGGTTCTTAAATATTGATCGCTTTGCTGTTAATTAGGAGAAAGAGAGTTGATTCTAGGGTATTAGGTGAATTAATTCAGATGCAGAATGAGGGCTCAAATGTTGAACCAGACCTTGAAAGGCAGGGAAACAATCAAGAAACTTCTGCTAATGACGGCAATCTAACAGTCCCCGCCATTATCATTTCTTATGAAGACTCTCATCAGCCCACTGACCATTTTTCTTCATCTCCCAAGAAGGACTACTTGTCAAGGACTCCCAGTTCTCATGAACAATGCCGGTATCTCTTTTGTCGTTAACTGTGTTAACCCAATTTTAATTTACTTTGGATACACTCATTACATTGCTTGGATTGAGCTGGAACCAAAAATCTACCACATATATTTATCCAACAACTTCATTGTTGCCATCCATATATTTCTTTGCCTTGACTTTGTTTTCTACACTATTAGACCCTGCTTTAATGACTGTCATCTAGTTAGTAATCCATATTGCTTTACATGTCCTTCTTCAGAGTTTGTCAGCAGGACAAGGAGGAGGTTTTGATAGATCTTGGATGCAAATGCCGAGGTGGTCTTGCAAAAGCCCACCGTTCATGCATAGACACTTGGTTTCGCACAAAAGGATCAAACAAATGCGAGATATGCCAGTAATCATTTGCTAAAATCAATTATAATACAGAGTTAGCTCGCTTCTGAAACTATCATAATATTTGGGTATTTTTCTGCAGAGAGGAAACTACAAATGTACCACCTCCAGAGTCCCAGCCAAGTGTAAGTATCTTTTCTCCAAGTGCAAAGACTTATCATTGAAATCCATATCACTTGCCCTGTTAATGATAGTCAGAATCTAATAAATGCGTGGTGTTTGGTATTTGATGCTTAGTTCATCTTATATTTTTGGAGTTTGCTGACAACCGTTTTCCTAGGCCCTTAGGCAACTCCCCTCAAACTCCCTTTATCTTTCGGGACTAAAACTGAATTAGTGATTCCCATTACTTGGAAGTCTTAGCAGCTGTTGTTTGTCTTCCCTTTCAAGTTTACCACCGGCTCTACTCTGGGTTTGTTCGATGGCTTTGTGAAACACCCATGGGCTTGGGTTTTTGGTCCAAGATACATGATGGTAACAAGGATCATAGAACGTTGGGGGAAGCAGTGAAAAACAATAATAATAATGTATGGAAGTTATGTGTATAAATGAATGCCAAATGCCCATTATAGAGGCATTGAAAATTGATACAATGTATTTGGTGAAAAGCAAGGACACCAAATAATTTTGTTTTGACATGCATTTGCAGTTTCTAGTTCGTATGTGTAAATTTTAATACTTGTTTGTGTTGTTGATCAGACAAATTACTTGGTATGGAGTATCGACCAAACCTTCAGATCACAAGATCGTGAAAGGGTAGGGGTTAACCATGGCCTATCAACTAGATCATTATTTTAATCATACTAAGAAAATGTTATTCATTGCTGTTGTTTCGCATCCTATCATCTTTGTAACAGGGATGCTTTAGTCCACTTTGGGTAGCATTTTCAATCCTAATTGGTGGTCTCCTTCTGGATGTGCTGATATCAATTACGCTAGGTGTCTCTGCTCTGCCTGTTAATATTATAATAGGTATATATTTCACTTATTTATACTTGCAATATCTGTTGGTATGCAAATCCTAATTCCTCCATAAAACCAAGCTTGCATGATGATGTTAAATTTGAGAAATACGCGTCCAGGTGTTATTGTTGTTCTTGGACTTGGAACTGCACTTCGCCTTACCCTGGAATTTTGCCACGAGTGGAGTTTGAGGAGAGTAGCGCAAAGGGTAGAAACAAACGTGAACCTTGGATACCATCCCGCTTTATAGGTAAATCTGTATGTAAAGAATTTTAGAACCTAAAAGTAAAATCTTGATTTGTCCGAATGTTTATGAATGTTTCACCTTGTTGCATTTGTCCGCATGTTTATGAATGTTTCACCTTGTTGTTTCTTTTGTAAGGACACTGTTGTCGGTTACAGCTGTCTGCTGACATGGGTGCGCCTTGAAGATGGATGGATATTGAAACCCATATCTATTTGACTGCATTAAGAAATAAAGTTTGAAATTGAGCTCCTACGTGGATAGCCATCAAATGATTTCAGTTTCAGTCTTTAGCTAATTGTTTTATGATCTGGATGCATGCTTTGCTATTTGATGAATTAGCATAACATCATATTAGACATGGGGAGCAGTTCTCAATGAGCATGCACATTAGCGTTATGATGGAAGTCGAAAAAATATTTGAAATGGAAAATTGTTGGTCAGCATCAGATGAAGGTGATTTTTTTTTTTTTTTTGGTTTTCTGTATTGTTAAGTTAATTTTGTGAGTCTGTAAGGATGGTTTTGTCGTTGGTTTTTGGAAATGAAGCCTCACAAGAGAAATAGCTAAAAATGTGATGCCAAACAACAAAGGTGAATCCCATGGCGCCTAATAGCAATAGGTGCTGCGAATGCGTGACAGAGTTGACGTGGTGGACAATGGGGGGTCGAAGTAAACGGGCTTATGCAGCAAATGCCTAAAACCAAAGGAGTTTGGTTTCTCTTTTAAGTTTTATATAGATTGGATTTGGGAACATGGCGACGTTGGCGAGAGTGAGACCGGAGGCGGACAGATTTAATTGCCTTGGGGAATTCAATATTATTAAGAAAAAAATTATTAAATAAATAAATAAACAAAAGGAGGGAATAGAGGCATGTGTGCTGAGCCTGCGCCTGCGGAATATAACTTTGGAGTTGGCCCTAGAATCTTTTTCTGTGGGTCTTGATCTTACTTACATCGACTTCTGTAAATACTTTGGATCAGCGAAACCTTTAAGAAACAAAAGTTGTTTTAATGAATTATGGCATTTTGCACTTTGCCGTTTTACAGCCTAGTTTAGAGGTGTAACTAGGGGAGCTTGTTAACAAGGGGTAAATTTAACAATGAGTCAGTAGCGTTAGCATTAGCATGTTCCATATAGGATATTATGTATTTTATGTGGAGGAGAAAGAAACCATTATTTACATACAATTTAAAATTAAATTATAAAATTAGTTAAGGAAAGGTCGAAAATATCCTTTGTCGGCCAAAGGAAAGTGCGGTGTGGATGCGGTTGTCGAAATTGGAGCCGGAACTCGTGATTAAAAATAGCAAGTAATATAGTAAACGTGACAAAGGGGATCTGGAAGCTTGTTGGTTAAGCAAACGCAAAAGGAATTGGAGTAAACGTGTCAGAATGCTATTGGAAATCATGCGTGTGAGCGCACACGTGGGAGGGACACAATAGCACAAGTTGATAGATGGAGATACCAGAAAAATCCATTTCGCTAAATCGAAGGAGAAATCCGAATTCCGAACTCCAATCAATCAGGGCAAACCAAGTCGTTTGTTGAAGAGAAAGATGACAGTACTGTCAATGGAATCACTGCCTCTAGGGTTCAGATTCAGACCGACCGACGAAGAACTGATTAACCACTACCTTAGATTAAAGATCAACGGCCGTGATTCCGAGGTGGAGGTTATTCCCGAAGTGGATGTCTGCAAATGGGAGCCTTGGGATTTGCCTGGTACTGATTTTGATTTTTTGTCTAATTCTAATTTTAATGGTGTTACTGTTTTGCTGAAGAATTTTGATTTTTATTTCTTAAAAAAAAATCTATAATTAGGTCTGTCGGTTATAAAGACGGATGATCCGGAATGGTTCTTTTTCTGCCCTCGTGACAGAAAATACCCGAACGGCCTTCGTTCGAATCGTGCCACTGACGCTGGCTACTGGAAGGCCACGGGTAAGGATCGGACTATTCGCTCTCGAAAGTCTGGCTCTGTCGCTTCCGTTGGTATGAAGAAGACCTTGGTTTTCTATAGAGGACGGGCTCCTAAAGGCGAGCGTACCCACTGGATCATGCACGAGTATCGTGCCACTGACAAAGATCTCCAAGTTACCAAGCCCGGCCAGGTAACTTTTATCGTCATTACCACCTCTGCTAGTTCATTTTATTGAATTATTATTATTATTATTATTTTAAGGCAGGCTAGCTGCTAGAATTAGGTTTTTGTTCATACTGATACTCTTAAGTCCTATGACGCGGTACAGAGTGCTTTTGTCCTCTGTCGCTTGTTCAGGAAAACGGACGAGAAAAATGATGTTGTCAGGTGCGATGAAGTGGAACAAACTAAATCATCTTCTCCTGATGATACATCTTCAGATTTAGTTCAGGAAACTGAAATGTCTGACTACGTTACCACCTCGAAACCTAATGCTAATGCTATTCTACCTGTGGATAGCTGCAATAATAGTCTTATGGCTTCTGATGTGGAAGACCATTCAGCCGAAGGCACAACTGTAGAGGTCTGAAGTTTTTATTCTATTTACCTTTCTCTTCTTTCTTGTAACCTTTATTTTTAATCCCACATCAGCTAAAGATTATATATATATATATATATATWTWTWTTTTCTTATATATATATATATTTTTTTCTTTGCAGCAGCATCCTCTTCTTGGAGATAATTCCAATCAATATGATGAGCCCAACAAGCCTGAAATTGATTGCAAAGTCTTCTCCCCGCAGATATATGCAGAGTTAGCACCATATATGGATACACCTTATGCCAGTGACTTTGGCAATGATAATTTTGGATTGAATTTTCAGGATGGCACTGGTGTACAGGATGTCTTCCTCACTGAGTTGTTAGATGAGGTTTTCAACAACCAAGATGAGTTTTCTTGTGAAGAGTCAACCAGCCAGAAGGACTTTCTTGTTGAAAGTGAAATGCAGATGTCATGGACACTAGCACCAGGAAACTTTTATGCCAACAACAATGGTACATGCTCTCACACAGACACTGAAATGAATCAAGAAAAGGTAAGTGAATCCTTCTGGTGGCTTAAGCTACTATGTTGGTCTTGTTACCTATTATATTTTTATCTTGTACAACCATATTTAGTGATTGCTGGCTTTATGATATTTTTCTTTTGCTCAGAGTGAATTTTATTTGTAGAGAGTTATTAAGACAAATCCTAACTTGTTATATTTTACATTGTGTCTTGTACACCAGCATGATTTGGTGACCAGAGCTTCCGGCTGGTTAAATGAGCATGTTGATGGGAGGGAATCATTACAGACACCAAGCTATGTTGGCTCATGCCAAGCTGAATCTTCACTTTATGACCAAGAACTTGGAAAAGGAGACAACTGTTATTACAGAGATAATTCTTTTGGGCAAGTTGCTTCAGCCGCAGATTCTGTTATGGATTCACTCTATGGAAGCTTCGATAATATAGAACCGTTAACCACTTTGAAGAATCCTGTGAACTGTGTTGGTGAATTTGCTGGTGGAACTGGAATTAAAATCAGAACTCGCCAGCACCAACTACGGCCAAATTCATACAATTTTGTAACTCAGGGCACTGCTCCAAGAAGAATCCGTTTGCAGAATGATGCTCCTACACCAGTTGTCGACACTGAGGAGAATCACTGTAAAGAAGAAGATGAAGTGCAATCCGTGCTTACTGAGGTAAGGTTTTCCTGGTAAATATAACGTTGAAGCTCTGGATGATATGCATTCACTACTTATCGAGTCTAATATCGTAACATGCAGGTTAACGAAACTACAGACTGCATTTCTAGTCCAGATGAGAAGGATAGTGAGAGCCAGCTGCTCAAGTCTAATAGAAGTAGGGAAATCATTGAAGAAGAATCTTCTACAAAGGTGAGGTTAAGGGTGAAACGGGTTAGTGACAGTGACAACAGCAAGACAAAGGCATTAGCAGTTCCAGATGCTCCTCCTATGCATACTGGTCGAGATTTCTCATTAGTTTACATTCTCAGTATCTTTCTGGTTATGATGTTATTTATAATCTTCAGTGGGATAAGGAGTAATCAATATCTGGATGTGGTGCTATAAAAACTAGAGTGGTGATTTGTTGTTCCTTTTTGTAGGGAACATATATAGGTTTGTGGGAATTCTCTCATGTATATGCACATTCTGTGTAGATTGGTAGGTAAAATTGTTTAGTATATTGAACAGTCTGTTGTAACGTATTTAACCATGTTTAGCTACGTGCCATATTCAGCAGCGGGAGGAGGAAGCTTTTGTTAGATAAGATGTAATAATAATGGCCTCTTTAGTTATTGTCTACGTGCCATATTCAGCAGCAGGAGGGAGGAAGCCTTTGTTAGATAAGATGTATTATGGTAGCCTCTTTAGTGTTTGTCTTGTTTGATCAAAGGCAGTGCAAGAGGTCATATGGCTGATAATTTGGGAAACGAGAGAGAGAAAACTGCGAGTCGAGCCGAGGGAATGCTGCGACCATTGAAGACTTTAAAGTGGTTTCGTGAAACCATTGGCCTGCACTGGAGAAGCAGTAAATCCGTGATCAAGTGTTGACTAATGTTCATATGTATTATTTAGGGCATCCTACGAACAACAATAATAACTTATTTATGGGACTAATATAATGTGATTGTGTCACAGATAATCCTTAGATGTAAATTTTGATATATACATGATTATAAATGAATTGGTGCCAAGAACATTAATTTGGGTAGGATCCAATCAATCCCATAAGTGACAAGTGTAACCCAAAGAGTATTGAAGAATAATAAACTGGGTGGCACATAAAGAAGAGGGAAGCAGCTGAGGTAGTGTGGTGGAGAGGATAAGGATGAAGAAGTAGATAAATCTGGAAGGAAAGCCTCTCTGGAGTGATGACGTAATGAAAAGAGTAAAATATTATTAAAAAAAGAAAGGAAAAGAAGATAAGTCCTCAATAAGAACATACGCGTGGAAGGTGAAACAGTAGAGCTGAGTACACTGGAAGAAAAAACATGGAAAGCTAATAATGATAATACTGGTGGTGGCGCCACTGGTAAGTTATGAAACACTCCAGAAACATCCTCTATTTATACTAATAAATAAATAAATAAATAGTATTGTTATACTGAGTCACTCACTATCAAGGAAGGAGAGGGAGAAATGATTCTAGTTGCAATTGTAGCAGAGCTAATGGAGGAGTACACCGTGCTGCTTGCAAGGGTGCTCGAGCACTTGTTCCATGAAGCTCCTTTTCCCAGGCGTATTCGTTTTCTTATTGTCCGCAGTCTTCCATTTGTTTCCTCCAGCTTCAGGCCCCCCTTGCTTCAACCTCCGACGTCCGCTTAGCCCAGCACTTGTCATGTTCTTCCACTTTGTACTAATAAAATTATTATAGAGTTTCGTCGATAAGAGGATGGCTGAGGATTAGTCTTGACTTGTATGTGATTTAGTTGTTTTTCTTGTTGTTTCCATTCTTTCTCCATCGTTATCTTGTTTGAGGAATTGATAGATCATCTCTTATTTTCTATTTGCTTGTTTATTGCTGGTGGTGGGCCTTCACAATTATATTTCCTTTAATCTGTTAATTGTTTTAATCAATCATCATCAGCAGGGACATATGCTGTACAAACAAAAAAGGAAAGAGGATGGTAGGTGGATACCAGTGAATGGTATGCAAGCAACAGAAGAAGAAGAAGAAGAAGAAGAAGTAAGAGATCAGGTGCAGTAATTAATTAATAAGAAACACGGCACCAACAGATAATTAAAAGACTTACAAGTATTGGGAGGCTGAGGCCTGAGGCTGAGGAGCAGCCAAGACCGGGATATTGATATTCATAATTGCCCACTAAATTTAAAACAGCTCGGATTTATTTTAATTTTCAAAATAAACAAAAGGAAATAGGAAGCCTTCCAAATAAATAAGAATATTATAAATATAATTTAATCAATTATTCGGAGATATTCTTTCCTATAGTCGCACTAGAATCTTTACTACTTATGTAATGCCAATGCCATGCCTACCTACGGCTACGGAATAAGAATAAATGCCTTCTGGTCTCTACTTGTAATTATAAATGAATAAATTCCTACTCCAAGCCAAGTCTCACTTTTGCCAAAATGAGTGGAATCATTATAAGCCAAACCAAACACCCTGGCCAAGTTCATTATACATTGATTTCTTTCAATGTTCTCATCCTCATCACTTCCTTAGGGATAGAATGGAATAATCTTCAGTGTGATGTTAGAATATCTTACATACTCTGACTGTTAATTTATACATAATATCATCCTATGAATGGTTTTTACAATAATTGATTGGTTTGTGTAATTAATTTATCAATGATCATCTGCTAATTTCAACAAGAGGGGGCTGGCTTACAGTTAGCGATTAATTATTGATAGGAATATGTCAAAGGTATAGGTATAGCACCCGGGTATATATGCTGTAAGTAATTGATTGATTAATCAGGAATGTATGAGAATAAAACTTTCCATCTAACTCTAGATAGTGCACGTTGTGTAGAGGGAAAAAGAAGATATTTAGAATATATATATATATATATATATTGTTGAAGGATGTGCTCGGACTGACCGACCTCTTTGCTTGCTTAATTATCATGAATGAGATGAGACCTAATATTCGCATTTGGGCGTGTCAGCAACCATTTCCATGTTAACCTGACCTACGTATGAAGCATCCATCCATTAGACGTGATGAAGAATTCTAGATACCATTCCTTCCCCTGTGAAAATGAGTTTAATTATAAGAACAAGAAACTAGTCACTCCCATCCATCCATCCGTCTATGGAATAGTTTTTACTCTGGAAATCGAATATATTTCCAACTAAGAGATTGAGATTACAATTACTTATCTTCAACTCAACTCTCCAGTTTCCTTTTGCTTTTCCTTTACTCTTCATGCTTGTGTTGTATATATTCAAGAGGAACCTATTACGCCATGTCTACCTTACTTGCCAAAGCATTCGGCTCTTTCATATCTTCCGTTGCCTACTGTTTCTTTCGCTATCAACACGACTTCAAAAGCGTCAACAACATGCCCAAGTCTCGACCACTTTCTTTGCAGGTTATTACTTCCATCGCTTTCATCTCCAATATCCATTTTCCAACTTGCATGCCACCAAAACAACTAATTCATTTGCTAAAGTACCAACCTGATTATTAAGAGATCATATGCATGGAACTGGCCTGTGACCCATATGCAACATTATCAAAATGGTTTCAAGTTTCTTCGTCTGTTGAAGCATATGTGCATGGATACACTCCAATTAATAGTCGCATATTATTTTTGTATCTACATCGATAACTGGCTTACACAGTCAAATGATGATCTAAACAACAGGAGGTTCATATTTGTACGTGTGGAAACTCATCTACGATGCGTTTTCACATGCATACATAAATATATGTCATGATCATGATCATATTAATTTTGTATAAGTTGATTTCGGAGCATGCAGTGATTAATATCCGATTAAGTTAGATTTAGATATATAAATGCAATTTATGGTCCCGGTGGGCTTGGTGAGTAATTAATTGTATAAGATAGGATCCATGTTAAGCGGAAATCCAATATGCGTGTCTTTGGTTTGGTATAATTTAAGGTGTTGGGGAACAAAGGAATAAGAAGAAAGATAGGTAGGAAATGAATTAGCATAATTGATTAAGCATCTGCATATGCGTCTGAAACCTACGTGTTTCAATTGGCTTAACTAATTAACTTAACAGACCGTGGAGCTCAAAGTTAGGATGTGCTGCACCGGGTGCGAGAGAGTGGTGAAAAACGCCATCTACAAGCTTAGAGGTAAATCGCAATTATCTATATATAAGTAAGATACGATTGTTTATATGTGAAAAATATTATATTTTGATTAAAAAGTAAACATAATGGTACTGAATCTAATAGGGATTGATTCGGTTGAAGTGGAGTTAGAGTTGGAAAAGGTAACAGTGGTGGGGTATGTGGATCGGAACAAGGTGCTCAAGGCAGTGAGAAGGGCTGGAAAGAGGGCTGAGTTCTGGCCCTATCCAAACCCACCTTTGTACTTCACTACACCCAACGACTATTTCAAAGACACCACCAATGAATTCAAGGAGAGTTACAATTACTATAGACATGGTTACAATTTGGGGGATAGGCATGGTACCCTTCCTGTCACTCAGAGGGGAGACGACAAGGTCAGCAACATGTTCAACGATGACAACGTTAACGCTTGTTGCCTCATGTAATAATATCATTCTCTTCTATTGTAATCTTCCTCCAAATTAATTAATTCACCTCTGTCTTCTGTATAATATTATTTTTATAATTCTTGTTTTATATCACCATGACTCCATATTCCGTAACCAAGGATTGGCCAACGCCAAGTACGACTGTTATTATTATAATTATCATTATTAAGCATAGAATTTACCCCCGCGGCCGCCCCCACCACTTTTAACTTTTTGTTTTCCTTCGTTGAGAAGGCAAAGCGAAGCTCATCGATATCCACAAGTCTATAACTACAGTAATTGAAACTCTTTCATTATTATTTCTTTATAATAACAAGGTAACACCCTTTTCTTCAATTTGGTTGACTTGACTGTCTCTGCCCACGTATTCCTTGTATACTTCTAAGTAATTACATTTATGATCATGAATTCTGATCCTCTTTGTAAATTCCATTTCTCCCCTGCTCTGGTTTATTACTTTTTAAAACCCTCTAAAAATCTTTGGCATCAGAATGAGTGGTAATAACACTAACTCATCCTCCCGTCTGTCACCTTTGGCTCCGCCCTTCAACTTGAAATCCTCATTTGTACTTGACAATTACAATTTTCAACAAGTTTTCGATGATGGGTACTATCTCAACTCACCTTACCATCATCTGCGAACACTTTATGCCGATTCTACTGCAACTCAACCCCACGCCACCCACAATGCTTCTTCTATTGCTATTTCTGCTTCGATGTCTTACAACACCTTCCTCAAACAAGGTATCCTATTCCTATGCTTGTAATAGTAATTAATACCTCTTTTCTTTGTTTCGTATTCTCAATTCTGATTCACTTTTTCGATATTGGATGCTTTCACCTTACCTTTAGTATAAATTTAGCAACATGGGGGGTTAATGAAAACAATGGTGGGACTTTTAAAGCAGGATTTTTATATGTAGACAGTGCCACATCAATGCAGTGATCTTATTTTTGTGCCTGTAAAAGACATTTGCAACTCGCTGGACCATTCATAATTGATTCTGATAATAGATGTGGCTACCTGTGCAATTTTTTAAATGATCCTTTGTATAAGTTTATAATTTCTTAGTTCTTACTAAATCGACATCTTTTTTTTTTTTTTTCCTTTTGGGCATTCTAATTTTTTTGAGTTATTTCTTCTATCTTTATATCTTCTCTTTTCCCCCTTTTTTACCCTGTAATAGTATACATCATTCCCATGTTCCAAGTTGTATTTAGTTAATATAGTTTTCAGTTCTTTTTGCTGTGGTTTAAAATTTCTTTTGGGCTTGTTAATAGCTCTGTCAACTCTGCAGACGAGTGTATATATGTTAATGTAGTCGCACTTTTTCCTTTTCAGGTTATTACTACTTCCTAGTGTCTGCTTTTGAGTAGCTTGTAGGTTTTGTTCACTTTCTGACTTCATCTTTCCTTATTGTAACTGATGATAAGTTATGCAATTAGTTTGGGATGTTCTTTTTTTTTTTTTTTTTTACCTCAATCATACCCAGAACCATAATGAATTGGCCATTGTGATTCAGATTTTTCTCTGAAGTAGGGAAACTTATCACATCTATATTCATGCAGATGAATGTATACTTTCTCACTCATCAGGTTGCAATTCTTCACCAGCTCGAGTTATGAGACTATCAGGTGCCAATAAAACTCTTTCGCTCCTCAAACCTGGCTTTTCAGAAGACATGGATTCTCGTGGTGACAATGCTGTAATCAACAATGAGAATTATTCTGCCAGATTGTTAGGAACTTTTGATTCTTGTGGTGATGTCACGATCACGACGGAGCCGTGTGTTCTGCTTAATTCCAAACACAAAGTGGTTTGCTATGAAAAAGTCCGGATGGTTAAAGGCAAGGAAGAAATGAATGGTGAATATGTGATTCATGAAGCTATAGATCCTTTGGTCATAGAAAAAAGTGAGCTGCTAATCACTTCTGACATTCCTGACTTGGAATCACGTGGCACTGAGTCAGGTGTTCCTGTTCATAATTCTCCTGAATTGTTAGACCAGAATGAATCTGATGTGGATTCACCCTGTTGGAAAGGAACCGGGGCTAATAGATCTACATTTGGAGTTACTAGACCTGTGGGTTCACAATTTCCTAAAATTGAAACAGAAGCACGTAAAAGTTTGAACCCTCTGGCACCTCATTTTTTCCCTGGAAGTGTTACACCACTTGTAGAATACCATGAGAATGAATATCTTGGAAATGATTCCTTGTCTATCCTGGACACTCCATCTTCAGTTGTTGCTTTGTCATCCAAAGAACACAGTTTAACATTTTCTTTGAAAACTGGAAGCTGTCCTATGGAAGTGAGCAATTTGATTGAAACTCAAACTTCTAAAAGCATTCATGGTGGAGGAAAGGAATATGCCTTGCCCAACAAAGCAAATGGTTCTTCTGTAATCAATTCTTCACTTGGTGATCAACCATGTTTAATGGAAGATCACCTTACTTCCAATCATCACGGTGTGATGGTTCCAATTGTTGCTGGCTCTGGTAATGGTACTGCGGATGACATACATAATGGTTCTTCTAGTTTGACTTTCGGAGTGACAGGGAATTTCTTGACTTCGTCTTGCTTGAGAGATGGTGTTTCTTCCATTGCTGATGAGACACTTGGAGGTGCATCAAAGCCTCCTAAACTAGATGTTCAGTTAGTGATTAATACCATGCATGGCCTATCAGAGTTGCTTAAATGGAGCTATTCAAATGTTTTAGATTCAATAAGTGAGCATGAGCATGATATGATCCAGCATATAATCAATAATCTTTATGTGTGTATGACAAATGGGGTTGGACAAAGGGTTTCAATACCTGAATCAGGTCATCCATGCACTTCATACAGTCCCGTGAAGTTATCTGATCGCCAAAAGGTATGGGGTTGTGTAAATTTTGACTGTTGTTGGTCTGATTTACAGAAGTAATGGTAACCATGTATGCTTTGTTGTGCTAAGTTATTTTTTATGATTAATGATAGTGTGCAACATTAAGTTTCCTGGAACTGGCACTATGTAATTTATAATTCTATTCATATTGAATTGTCATGTTTTCAGTTGTTTGTATATTTATTTTCAAGTTATTATCCTCTTTGTCCAAAAGCAATAACTCTTCATTTGAATACCACCATTATTCTTGTCCAAAGCTTGTGCTGATTTTGATTATCATTGGGTTAAGTGAAATATGGCTGTTTTTGTGTTTGAACCTAATACTCCTCCCAAGCTCGTTCATGTCTCAACCATGGTGCTATGATCAATGGTGAAACATTATGGATTAAATGATTGTCTTTATATTACTAATTGACAGAATAAGTTTGTTGTCACTCAAACTAGGAATTTCAAGTAACAACAATGAAGGCTATGACTGTTCCACGTGATTTGGAAATGGGAAAGATTTCTTCTCCAATGAAAAATGAAGGCATTAAGGAGGGTGATGGGTACCCTGAGAACAAATGCAGATTATTGGAAAGGCTTTGAAAGAAAACCCAAAAAACAAGGAAGAAATGTGCACGCAATCTTTGCTGTGCGGGAACTCACTGCCTGAGGCTGAAGCTGCATTACAGTTATGAAGTTCAGAGAATATTTTCTAGGCTTAACAGATGCAAATATGAAAGGTAAGATTAGTCAACCCTGGAAACTCGTGACATCTTTTGATGCAATGTTTTTTCTGATCTATTGAGGTTTATTTAATCTTTTTTTTTTTTTTTCCCCAATGTTTCATCTCTGGCATAGAATAGCTGAGTTTTGGAACCGAAAGTTATTGTGCAAGTATGTAGGTAATTGTACACTTATTAACACTCAGTAGTAGTTTGACAGGTTGAAGCTTTTTTTTTCTTTTTTCTTTTTTTTTTTTTGAAAAATCAGGCTGACGACTCAGATTTGGGTAAAGGGGAAGGGAAACAATTTGTGCGTGGATGTATTCATATAATCTGTAAGATATGGGGAAGCTCGTCCTTAATGCCACGATGAGCTTACTCAATTCTGGGAAATCATTAGGAGGTTATATATGTCAAGAAGTTCTGGGAAGTTTTGGAAATTGATGCGTACTCTACTCTGCCTTTGAAGATTTAGGCAACAATTTTACCCGCTAAATTATTGATATTCATAATCATCGAAGCAAGCCCCAAATCGCCAATCCATTAAGCTCACCACCTCATTTCTTGGCAGCTTTTAGGACCTCCTCTTTATTTATCTGTTTTATCTTTGGAAATACAGTAGATAATGTACTTCGGAAATGTTCTTTGATAGTGATATGATCTCTTTTTCTTCATATGCAAATCACACAGGGCAGGAGCAGAAGCAGGCTTTTGTTAGTTTGGAGAGTTTTTGTTGAGGAGTGGTGGATTGTACTCTCAGACTAGAGTGGACCAGGGCCCAAACTTCTATTTGCTCAAAAGGGCTGGGCTAAGTCTAACTTTATCCATAGCAAGTACTCAATCTCCACGTACAAAGATACACAAAAGGGTATCTTTGTGCATGATATGGAATAAATGAAAGCATTTTCACCCTATCTTCCTGCAGTCAAACCAATAGAAATCATCAATCAATTTCATTGTTATTAAGTAGTGGATGAGGTTTTGTAATCCATGATTTCAGCTTCTAAAAGCTTTTTCCAGTAACATTTTTTATATATGAAATAGAAAAATAGGATTGAGAGACCAGATAGTGACCTTTTGTCACCTCATAGATTAAAGACAATCTAAATTTCCCAAATAATCCTTTGCACAAAAGACTCGTAAGGGTTGTAATTTGCTTTTGTCTTTAATTTGTTTTGGAAATTAATAATAGTTGAGGTGTGTATAATATGGTAATTTATGTTAGTCTTGAAAACAAAAAGATATAGAAAGAAGGGAAGTAAAGAGAGTGATAAGTGAGGAACGGTAGAATGTGAAACATGACACGCATACGGGGCAACAGGACAAGGGACAAGCCATGTAGCAAGTGAAAGCTAAGCATTTCCAAATGCATGTACAAACAAAAAAGTGAACATTCATTATTCTCACTATTCATCAAGTGGGGGACCTGAAAAGTAATTCAAAAATGAAAAACAAATAGCATGTTTTGTCATATTAGAGAAGGGAGGGTGCCAACTTTACGACTAATCTAGTTTAGGTCGGTGCAAATGGTCCATAATCCATATTGATATGGTCCATGCTTGGCCTTATCACAGACAAGTGAAAGTGAGTGATTCAATGTCAATAGAGAAGTGAAGGGTTGAATTAAGAAACAATGTGAATATTGGGAGAGGCATTGGTAACTAGGAACAGGTATTCCGTAGGCCACGTGGAGGAGTAGCCACTCCCATTTTAGGCCCACTGAGTCTGACTCTGAGTCTGAGACGGAGTCAGTGTCTGTGTTTACGGCTGTTAAGGAGGAGGGTGGGTGTACATGCCATGCCATGATGTATTGAGTTGTTACTGTCATCCACATTTCACTATAATTGCGGTTGTTTTTTGGGATCGGCAGTCACCATCCTTGCACTGTCATTGCTAAATTAATGTTTAATATTTAATTAACGTACAAGTTTAAAAAAGAGAGAGAGAGAGAGAGAGAGACTGTCATGTCAGCTGATGATCTTCAGCTTTTTCTTGCTTCTCCTTATTTCTTCCTTCATTCATTAACTTCATCTTTTGGTTTTGGAGCTGTGTCAGCGTCTTACATGTGGTGGATGTGGATCCATAAGATAAGGGATGATGAGGTGATTAAATGTATAATGTGTACATGTAGATGTTATATTGTTATAGTGGGGGAGGCACTCGGGCAAAAGCAATCTGTAGTCCATTTTAAGTTTTAAAGACAAGAAATGTTGAATGGTTGAATAAGGAAAGACAGCTCTTTTCAAGTCCTGTGCTAGTTTTGAGCATGAATTTGATTTGATTTAGAAGTGAAGTGAAGTCAATAAAGCCAAACCAAGATGTTGAATGAGAGAGAGAGGGGGGGCGTGAAGAAAGAAGAGTATCACGGGAATGTGGTGCGCGCATTAAAACCAAAGATATATATGAAATGAAACGTACGTGGTCCATGTCCATCAATTCTACTTCTAGGGAGTGGCATTATATTCAGTTGCACTGCACGCGTCCCTTCCTCTCTTCTCTGCTAGTGTTGCCAAAGCAAAGCACAAGCACATATCTATTTTACATATACATACATGTAAAAACAAGCAACTTTACACTTGGGTTTCTTTATTTGTTGTCGTCATTGATTACGCCTAGCTGCTATCTATTATATTAGCCTCAGCTAAACCCAGAGCACTCTATAATTTCCTCTCTCTTTCTAGACTAGAGTGGGGACTTCACTTTGCACTTACTATTCTATTCATCATAATCATAATCATGTAATGGTTTAGTGACTTTAGTCGTTAGAGTTAGACTATGTTTTCATTTAGTTGATTCTCTATTCATTATTCATTGCGCTGCATGCCATCCATCTCAATCTATCTGCTTCATTAATTATAGGATGAACATTCCCAATTCAATTGGTTTTTAGTTTGCTTATAGTAAAGGGTTAGGGTTTGAAAATAAAAGGGGTGGTGGGGGGGCATGTGATGAAAGCAATATTGTTGAGTTCCATTCCATTTAGGTGACGAGATATCGTTACGGCTGTCTGTCTGCGTTTCTTCGGCTTTACTTTACACCCCAACTAATAAATACTCGTCCCTCTTTCACTCTTTTGTTTTGCTGCTGCAAGTGTGTGTGTTGTAGATGCTATCTGTTCCCAATCTCAGCAGGCACAGCCACAGAGCAGAGGCTCAGACACAGCCACAGGCTTACAAAATGAAAGAAAGGGCATGCCTGAGGGAGGGAGGGGCCCATACTAAATATAAATTTCTCTCTCTCTCTCTCTCTCATTAGTTTTCCAGACTTTAGAAGTAGTACCAGTAGTAGTAGTAGCAGCAGCAGCAGCGTTGACAGTTGATTTTTTTTGTAAAGCTTGACAGCCCGCACCCAATCCCCAACTCCCCCAATTCCACCATTCCCTATCACCTTTTATGTCGAATGGAATCTCAATCTCCACCGCCGCTACTCCCTACTCACTGCTACGCTAACTTCGCCTTGCTGTATAATATAATATTATTGCTAAACCCCGACTCCCCTTCCTTTTTTGTTTTTATTAATTTTCACTTACTCTGGTATATGTGTGTGTGTATATATATATATATATATATATATATATATATATATATACAAACTTCAATCAACTAGCAATTTAATCAATCCCCTTAAAGCTCTNTTTTCACTTACTCTGGTATATGTGTGTGTGTATATATATATATATATATATATATATATATATACAAACTTCAATCAACTAGCAATTTAATCAATCCCCTTAAAGCTCTTATGTATTTACCTCATTAAATATAATTAATTAATGATTATTCCCTATACTTGAATAATTAAGTTTAATTACCACATACTATATATTTTCTAATTGAAGAATGAACTTGCATTTCATCATACTCTACTCGTGGCCGCATACGTTGATTATTTAGCTCTTTTAATTATAAATCCTACCTAACTCAAATACAATCTTAATTAGTTTTATATGCATGCAAACACGTCCTATTTGTATTTAAACAACAACATGCATATATATATATATACATATATATACACACACCTGCAAATTAGTTAATTCAACAAAAATATTTATAATATATTTTCATTCCTCGCCAAAATATATATATATATATATTTAACAGATTCTCGCAAAGGGATGTAATTAATTTTATGATTTTTGTTTTTTGAGTTTAATTTAATTATAACAAGTACGCAGCAGTCCACCACTGACGTCTGAACTGATGGAGGCCTTTACTGTCAACTTGTGCTGCATGTTTCATAAAAAAAGTTAATAATTAATTCCAATAATGTCTAAAAACAAGAAATAAACAACCAATTAGGTAACTTAATTCCATATCATTTTTATGGATGCATGACTTGAATAATCCCGTTGTTAATTGCTTCTTCTCTGCATATTTTTACATATATACATCCAGTTTTTGCACTGTGTTCAGTTAAAGCTGATCTGACTGGATGATTAAATCCGACTAAACTATCAATCGTTAACATATGTATGTATATGCAACACTAGCTATTTCTTTTTTCAAAACAAGCTGCTGATTGACCTCATCATTGTATTGTTATCAGAAAATTAAAAGAAGCTAAAAAGATTCAATCTAAACTATCATATGATCATATCATGTTCTATATATATATATATATACATATAGTGATTGATCCTATAAAACTCATCCTAAGCTTACATTATTATCTCGCTCTCAAGTCTTAATAAGCAGCATTTCTAGCTATATATATAGAGCTAACCGGGTGAGGTGAATATATAAAGATTTCGGGGTTCTCATTGATCGATGCCAACAATACCAATTATAGAAAGTAGGCAAATACTATACTCATGTAATTTTTTGGTTTGATTATGACATACACTGCTATTGTACTATCACTTCAGTTGTCACTTCTCATAGGATATTTACATGAAACAATAACATTACTTAGTATGTATATATGGAAGTAGACGACATTCAAGTAAACTTCTTTTTAATTTCAACAAACAATACTGTACTTACAAGCTATAACAATGGATATTAAACCTGTACATGTGTTAATTGCCTTCAAATAATATTTTGTTTATGCTATTTTCAACAAATAAAGCACCAAGACTTTCAGTTTTCTCTTATCATATCAAGTGAAGGGTTTAGCTTACAACTCTACACACTCATGTATTCCATGATATTTGCTTTAGCTGCTTTATAAGCTCCCTTGGTATTCCATGGTGATTATATTTTATCCAATAATCAACAAGAAACCTAACCTAATATGTAGTGTCATATATATCAATGAAATTCGCAGAGCCACACACATACACTTCCTCATTTATGTATCCGTCACTCAAGAGGTGAAACGAGCAAATTGAGGATAACCTCATATATTTATAATAAAGGTAAGGAATATCCCCAGCTATAAACCTTATCTAGCGTCCCATGTAGAAATTAAGGTCGCTCATACTAATATAATGATTATCTACATCAGCCCACCCTAACCCCTAATTTACTGTAGAATAGCATCATCTTTGGCACACACCTAACAGCTATAAAGACTACAAATTAACAAGCGGAAGTGAAACTGCGCAATATATATACGTATTCCTGAGTTTCTAATTCTGTTTCGTCATCATGGTAACTCCTAAGTCCTAGGCCTACGATGTCCTCCAATTCTTCTTATAAATATACTCTTCAAACCCACATTTCATGTTCCATTCTAAACATTCTTAGCTCTTTCTCAAAAATTTTCACATTCTAATTTTTAAGACATCCAAAATTGACTTAAACTTCAACACCGGTGTCTCCTGATGTGTTTTTCTTGTTGGAAGAAACAAACACACCTCGCCATATTAACAAGGGACAGTTATTGTAAAGCCCAGTAAAACTAGGCGTTAACATATGGTGTCAGTCTTACAGTAGGGATTCATTACTTGGATTCTAACATTCTTTGTTTTACCCAAGCTAATAGGAGTCCAACCCAGTCGAATTAACTAATCAACAAAATTACTTGTTACAAATAATATTCTGTTGTTGCATCCAAATGTATAAATGTTGATCAATCTGACTAACATTTATTAATTAATAACTTTAGCTTGCTAGAGACATTCATATATTCATTTTTTTTAGCACAGGAGAAACAAGGTACTTTTCCTAATATATATATATATAAACCATTGTTTTCAAAGTTATTCCCTTATGTAACTTTATTATAAAGAAGTAGAGATTTAAGCATAAAATCTTTTAGTTTAATTAAATACGCTCCTTAACTATGGAAAACCGCATATTACCGTAAAGTCAATTCTTTTTTTTTTTTTTTTAAAGGTGGCTTACCATAATATTCAATTTGATCCATTAATTATACATGAAAAAGCATGCAGACCTAAGGAAGAAAAACAATGAGAGTGTCATAACAAAAAGAAAGATATTAATTTGTGCAATAAGTAGTATATACAATGATAATGATCAAAAAGAATTTATTTTCATGATAAATACCAGCACATTAACGAAAGTGAAAAACTTCAAGAGGCACACTTACTCTAACACTATTATGCATCACATGGATTGAGAAAATGAATTAATTATATATATTAATGAAGTGATGAGCATGAATTCCTGCAAATTAGATTATATTGCTTTACGAGAACTCATCTATTTACAGATGCACGTTCTCTGACTACCATCTCATGCGTTAGTATTGGGGCAAAACAGCAGATGAATGTTATTTGTTTGTGCAGTGAATTAGTATAAGCTGATCAGAGATCCATGAAGATGATGAAGGCTATGTACATATATATATATATATATATATATATATATCATATGTAGATATGTACAACAAAAAGCATGTTCACATTCACAGTCGAAG
>JANKKB010000701.1:44588-70922 GCA_026225775.1 Bursera palmeri
ATATATATATATATATATATATATATATATATATATATATATATATATATATATATATATCATATGTAGATATGTACAACAAAAAGCATGTTCACATTCACAGTCGAAGAATGAATGACAAAATGAAAAGAAAAATGAATAAATTCTACCTTGTAAAGGTCTGGCGTTTTGTCTGCACAACCTGGGGCGTGCCCAACGAAGCAGCGACAAGAACAACAACCTACCAAAGTAAAGACAAAAGAGAGCCAAAAACTTCAATAATATCAGGTAGCCAGCGCTGCACACAGTTACTATGGCAGCAAAGATTGTTATTACTGGATAACAGCGTGTAGAGAGGGATAGAGAGAGACTAATTGGGAGCCAAAGAGAATGAAGGATCTTCCAATCGAACTAATTCGGTGGTAAACCAAGGCATTGGCATCAATACAGATCGGAGAAACCAGGCCCTAGAAAAGGCAAACAATGACCATATATAATTTTTTTTGTTTCTCAGGGTCGACTTGTAATTAATTAATATAATAATATACCATCGATCGTATTATATAATATAAAATTTACATAAGAAAACATTGGTTTACGGTCGTATTTTTTCTTTATCAATGATCTCTGGCTAGCTCGCAAGCTAAATTCTTCACGATTCACAAATCCCAAATCTTCCCCCAGCTTCCTCCCTCATTTCTTTATTAATTTAAGCAAAAGATAGATATCAATACCACCAGTGTGCTTTTGCATTTTGATTGAGCTTCTGATTGTCTGGTGGTGGTGATGAGCATGAATTGTAAACCGATTAGTAGTGAAAAGAGAGTTAGGCATTATATCTTCCTCCATCCAGCTTGACTCTTGTGATAAATGTTCCACGTTATTCTAAATTTTGTTTGTCAAAAGACATGGAAGTCTCCCCTTTGTTGAGAAAGTCGAAGAGAGGCAACTGTGTGGCATTGTAAAGCCTTGATTGCAGAGGAGATTCTGACGATGAGGAAGAAGGCTGCTGAATTGTCATTGTAGGAAGGTGTTGTATTGTGGTCGAGGACAACATGTCACACTCATCATCTGACTCCGTCATGGGACACTCCATGTTTACTCCAAACAGTCTCAACCTCTTCCCTGCTGCCCTCCCTTGGACCACCGGCACCGAATCAAACACCATTGGATGCTGCTGCTGCTGCTGCTGCTGCTGCTGTTGTTCATGTTGTTGCTGTTGCTGCTGCTGCTGCCGCCGCCACTCCATTCCCATCCCCATATGCAGTTGTGGGTCTAATACTGGTTCTGATCTCAAGTAAAGAACTGAGCCACCATAACCACCATTGTAATAGCTGTTATTCCGATTGAAATAATTGTTTGTTTGTGATAACTGATAAGAGTGGTCCCTTGCCATTCCCTCTACTTGCGGCGGCCTCATCAGTAAGGGGCTCCAAGGAATCGGCCTGTGGAATGATAAGTGGTGCTGAAGAGGGAACGTGGGCGTGGGTTCAGGTGCATCCGGTCTTCGCCTCCAGTCAATGTAAAGACGATCTTTACCCAACTCACCAACTCCGCGTTGAAACGAGACTATATCTCCGGCATCTAGCTTTTTATCCTTGACGAAGCGGCTCCAACCTTTGGTCATGACGTAGCTTTGGCTGCTGTTCCAGTAGGAGTATCGAAACCTCCATAGCTTTCCGTTTCGATCCTCGAAATTCAAGAGCAAACCCTTCTCGTTTGTGGAAGAATCTAAAGGGAAAAACTTCTCGGCGTGTTGTTTAGGGATGACTAAACGATTTAGCTTGCCCACATCGCTGGGAGTGACAACTTTATCGAACATGTGTTCCTTCTGGATGTGAGTCACAGTTGCACTTCTGCCATCGTCGTCGTTTAGTGGGGATGCGTCCATGAGGTCAAGCCTGGTGGATGCTACTTCGTTAGACCTGGAGTTATCTTCTTCAGATGGGTAGCAATTGTTGTTGGGTGAGGCTGAGCAAGACCCCATTTGGTGCTCCCAGGAGTTGGAGGTGCGGTTAGTGGTGAGAGGAAGCAGTGGGTTTTGATAGTGATGAGTAGAGGAAGAAGAAGAGAAGGAGAAATGAAGTTGAACTTTACCCATCTCGTCGTCAGAAAGATCAGCAGCTTGTCTGCTTGAGCCAAAGTCCATGATTTAGCAACAAATTTTGAGCGGTCCAGATGGATCTAAGAATCTAGAAGGTAAAGAGAGGAGAGGAGAGGAGATAGGAAAGAAATTAAAAAAGAAAAAAGAAATGGAAAAATAAAAAAGAAAAGAAAAGTAAACACAAGGATGAGGAAGAGAAGGTACCTTTTCGCTTATATTGGTTTGAAAGTAGCTATTGTATTAGGTGGAAGCTAGCTAGGGTTTGTGCTCAGTTTGACAGAATCTGAGAGGGTAAGGAGTAGCTGAGGTCGGTGGTGGTGGTGGTGGTGACAGTGGTATCTTATTGCTTGCTAATGGCCTACGTATCCTATATGAGTAGGAGTGATAGCCCGCCCTGGGTGGGACTCATGAGAAGACGCCATCTATAACACGAAACTTGACTAAGATGCCCTCCATGGACGTTTCAACTTAAGAACAGACCAACTTTCTCTACTTGGCTGTTGACCTTCAATATTTATATTTCTAATTAATTAATTAAATAAATATTAAGTTTTCCCTGACCCTGATTCATTGTGGTTATGTTTGCTTCCACCATGCACCTCCACCGAGCTTATTATTACCTAAATCTAACTTAAGTTTGTATATATATATATATATATATATATATATCATTAGTTTAGTAAAACTAATTAAGAGATTAAAAAAAAAATGGAGGTTTAGGGTAGGGTAGGGCAGGGACCCCACGTATTAAGGGGTTGGGCTCATGTGAGCTTGTCATTGTCATCATCCTGGGTGGTATACACATACATATATTTAATTTTTTATTTTTGTGTTTGTGTGATACTGCTGATAAGTTTCCTAAAAAGACAGCTGTTTTCTTAGAGCACGAGCTTGAATTTCTTTTCTTATTTCAATCATAATTTTAAAACATTAAATCCCTCCTACTTGTCCACTAATATTCATAAATATATCCCATATATCCCCCTTTGATCAATCAATTTGTCAAGATTATAAATTAATTAATGTAATAATTAAGCCAATTAATCGAATTACTTGCTAACTGAGTTAGGCTGCAGGCTTTCTGACTTGGTTTCATTAAATTCTCGTCAGCTGTGGAGGGCAAAGGCGAGGCTAGCCTAGCCGCTTTAACTCATCAGTGCAAATGGAGAATATCAATGATATTAATTGCTTACTCATAACCTACATCGTAATAATCTCAATCATCACTGTTTTCCCACGGGCAAGCTACTTAGCCCCATCCATCCATCCATCACATTTTATTTCCTACATCTTCATTAAAATTGTGGCCCTTTTGCACATCATCACCATCAATTTAACTCATCCCCAAATATATCTATGTATAATCCCCCATTGCATCCATTCATTATCAATTCAAAGTCATAATAATGCCTACACCATTTTAAGGAGCAGAAGCATCGGTTTGAGTGGGTCAATGTATTTGTAATGCCATCGAAGTTGCCAGTTGATCAGGAAAGAAAT
Organism: Bursera palmeri; assembly: GCA_026225775.1. NCBI lineage: Eukaryota > Viridiplantae > Streptophyta > Magnoliopsida > Sapindales > Burseraceae > Bursera > Bursera palmeri. The sequence goes on from JANKKB010000701.1 coordinate 48,172, forward strand.
TTCCTATTATTATTGCTTTTGACTTCTACATCTCATCTCACTCTATATCTTCCTCTACCTTTCCTAATTTCTCTTTCTCCAAATACTTTAATTGCCTCACTCACCTCTATCCTGCATCTCATGATCTCTTTGTGCATATATATACATATGATTGATTGGAAATACTTCTCTAAAAGAAGTCAACAGATAATTGATATTAGTGGTTTGCTGAGTGATTGCTATTTCCTTAGAAAGCAAATGATATGCCTTGGTTTGCATGTAACTAGAGAATTAGTGAGAAACATAAACTTGTGATACTTGAAAGTAAAGTAATACTACCAATCTCAAGAAGGTATATCTCAAGCCGTGTATATTTCGTTAATGATTGACATATGGAAGATGCATTTCAAAATTTACATCCAAAATGATGTAGATTTAGTTAATGATAAACGTGTGGATTACGTAATATCATTTTGCATAATTTTTCAGGATGTATAACATTACCATAGAAAGTAATATATATAAATATATAGTTTTGTACTATTGAAACTTAATTTTATATACTATTTGATAATTATTGATTTACCAATAATTCATTAATGGAAAGATAAAGTTAAAAAATAGTTTTGTTCATATCAACTTAACAACTATTTTCATTATTAGATAAAAAATATAGACGATTATTAAATAATATATAAAATTAATTAAAAAAATTAAGTATCAATAACCTGAATCACACACACATACACATATATATATTTATGTTCCAATTTAGATTAATTTCAAAGTTGTTAGTTTTGAAGTTCAAATCCATGCATGCTAACCATATAGTTCGGTAATGGACACAGATGTTAAAAAATGAACAAATAATGATGGTTTTAGATTATGTGGATTAATTATTAATTTTTTCAATATCGGGGAGAGTGAATTAATTATAAATTGAAATTTGAATTTTGTGAATGGTGTCATGTGCTGTAGTTGGGGTCACTCTCCCAATAGAGAACTAGCAAAGAAATGTAAGATAGACCTTGGTAAATTAAATATCCGGAAGTGAAGCAATTAAGTAATAATTAAAATGGTAAATCAACAGGAGTTATCGTCATATGGGTTGGATTAGGATGACGTTAGCATTTATTGAAGTAGTAAACGAATCAAAATAATTTCATCACATAAACAATGATTAAGTAATAATTATTTTAAGTGCATGATTCTTTTGACTTCCCGAAAAAGGCCCAAGTTCTAACCCAAGTGGCAAACCCCGACACCCCACTTGGTTGTAACCATAGGTTTCCATTTTAATTATGATTTCATTATCAACACACAAATCTTAATTGGTGAAGAGGTAGAGGGTGGGCATTGCAATAGTTATAGTATAGGACCACTCCTTAACTTAATTAAATTAGGATTTAAGCATCCAGCTGTTTGTTGGCAGGGCAGCTTTGCTTTGCTTTCTTCACTCGGTATGTTAATTACCACTTAATTTTTGGTCACATGCTGCAGCTTTTAATCAATTTCTTTTGGGGTGGGGCTCAATGCAAAACTTGAGTCCGCCAATCACACGCAAATTGAATAATCAATTTTTCAGACCCCAGCCCAACCAAGCCCAGCCAAGCCCAGCCCAGCCCAGCCCAGTCCAGCCCAGCCATGCCTGTTTTACAAATTGGGTTAAACCCCTTCCGAGGCAGAGAGGATGAGAGAGGGAGAGATTTTTAGGGTTTATATAATTATAACTCTCAGCTCAACTCCCCGCAGGTGAAGGAGACGAAAAGAGAAGAGAAAGTAATGGATCCTTTTTCATCAACTCCAAGTGGGTCAGGTTCGTCTCAATTCTCAACTGAGGAGTTCATGGACAAGTTCAAGACCCAGCTTGCTCAGGCATATGCCCAAGAGTTCATAGAGGTAACCAATATGGGGATTTGCCTTTGCTTTTTGTTCCCTTTTTATTGAATTGAATTTGCTTTTAAGTTGTTATTATTATTATTAGTAATTTCCATTTAATTTGTTACTTGCACACAGACTGTATCAAGCAAGTGCTTTGAGAAGTGCATCACAAAACCAGGATCAAGTCTGAGTGGGAGTGAGAGTAGCTGCGTCTCTAGGTGTGTCGATCGTTACATTGAGGCCACTGGTATCATTGGCAGAGCTCTCTTTAGTGCTCCTCGCTAGAATTTTGATTCTATTGAACAATGTTTTGCTTGCAAACCTTCTTGAAACCGCAGATTAAAGGGTAGAATTTGTTATCCCAGTTTCGTTTTTTCTTCAAGTGGAATCTTCATATATGTACTTCAATTTCAATCGTGCCATGTCTCTGCATTTTACCTCTTTTTGCAAGACTTGCTAATATTAGGCTGGTTATTGTTTTATTAGGGTGTATAAATATATGTATGTTTGATAAGAACCTTAAGAGGTAGGATAGAAGAATGTCAATAAACAAGGAAAGACTAATTGAACACATACAAACTCCCTTACAAACTGATTCATAGGAACTGTGGTATTGTTGCGTGATTGCCATATCATTTCTTCTTTCCTTTTTTTTTTTTTTTTAAATTTTTTCTTCATTTTCATTAATCCTTTCATATCATGTCGGTTCAGTGTGTATGAATTAAGGTATATGGAGAGTTTGCTTATGTAATATTGTTCATTAGGAGACTTGAAACTTGAATCGATATACAAAGTGAATCAGCTAATGTGTCTGTAAATTCCATTTTCTGCATCTTGTCATAGAACTGATTACGATTTACCATCATAAGGCAACTGTTACTCCGTAAGCAGTATAGATCCTGATTCATAACAGTCAACTTTGCAGTAAACTGATGTGTGCCCTCTTAGGACTTCTATCAGATTGCATGTGGCTAATATGACACCTTTTGTCAACTTGTGCGGCAACATACTTTCCTCCATTGGTACAATGCACATCCAAATTCCTTAACATACTTTCCATTATAACCAACAATACTTCCAGCTTGAGAGGTTTGTAGGTTTGCCTGTTTTCTTGTCCAATAGCACCCAACGCAAACTGAGGTGCTTCACCAGCTCCTAGCAATAGGCTATATTCAATTTGACATATCCAGCAGCAGTAGTGGTATAACGACTATTTAGTGATTGTCAACTCAATGTTATTATGGTAATCATCTTCATCATAGCTGTTGTCCCGGCTTAAGTTGAGCAAGTCCACTTTGAATGTGGAATTTTAGAAAAAAAATTTTGTATAGTAATTGGCATTTGTCTTGCAGTTGCAATCTATGATATCTTGTCCATAAACATATATAGCCTCAGATATAGCATCTAAAATCTCAGAGTGAATGTATTCAATTCTGTAGCAAAACTTTACTAGCTATCCGAAGTCTGTTGGAGAGTCAGGTTGTATGTTTACAACATTTGAGGGGTTACAGGGAAGTGTCATCGGGAGGTTTGTTGTAGAAAAGCAATTGGTAGGGATCGGCATAGATTTAACGGAAACCACCATGGGGGTGGATAAGGATGACATGAGTTGCTTAGCTTCTTCAAATGCCGTGGAAAGTCTTGTTGCCTAGCACAGTTGTCTCCTTGTCGCCATGAGTTACATTTAGGAGGGCAGAACAGGTAGCAGAGGCCAGGGTTGAACTATGAAGTTGATCCATATTCCATGATACCTGCCAGTAGGTCCTTGAGAAGATAATTCGGTTGCTCTATCTATGATATGGGTTGCAGTAGGGAGCCGTTACAGGACTTGTTAGAGTACTGTTCTGGTTGAAATTTATATTGGGGAAGTGGAGAGCTATTAGGTAGAAAGTCTGTTCTTTCATGGTCTCGATTTTCCTCTTGCATCTAATCACGGTACTCATACTTGTTGCAGTAAAATGTTAATGTGAAGAAGGTGGTCATATTTGTGAAAAATGCTATTGGATGGTTAAAGATAATAATAAATGAAATAAATACCATCAATTCAATAAAATTAAGTCATATCATATTGTGTAAGTTGGTTATATGTCATATCCTATTAAACATCTAAAATTTTAATTCTTTTTTTTTTTAGTATTTTCTATATTCATTTAAGCTAATGCTAGCGGCAATTCTTGTTTTGATAATTTAATTTGCAACTTCGTTTTAAAGGATTAGTAGAAAACTTAATTAATTTGAAAGGTTTTATATTAATGTTTTTACAATCTAACTTTAAGAAATAGTAACATAGTTATATTATAAAATAACGATAATCATTCATTAAATTATTTATAATTCACTTGTGTTAGAATTTGACTTTAATGTTTTATCTGGGACATAGGTTTGGTTGCTCAACATATTATTTTCTATGATGGGATGCCCAAAAGTTGGCAGTAAAGATCGAAGTTTTTTCATTGTTTTGGATTGTTAAAATTTAAATCAGAGTAAGTTTTAAGTTATATTTTAAATTTAATATTTGAACTAATGTTATGAAATTATATTTTGTATTAATTCAACTGAAAGAGTAGTGAAGATTAACTAAATGTTAAGGGGGATTGAAAAGTAATTCATATTGAAAAATTTTAATGTTATGTTTATTTGATAATATTCCACAATATTTAATATTCAATGATTGATCAAACCATATTTGATTCTATTTTTAGACGAGTCATGATATAAGACATGATATGTGAATCAAATTTTAATAAAGTTTATTAACGTAGATCATTCTTATAAAGATTCCAAATCAATTTAAAGATTATACATCATTCGTACGTCAAATAGCAAGATGTAAAATTAGAACATAAAAATTATTAGATAGAGCCTGGGGATTATTGAAGCAATTAACAGATATAGCGGTGTGATGAAGTGACATAAAGGTGAAATGAGTGACGTCTAATCTGCAAATGTCATCGGGGTCATGTAATGGCCTGGCTTACGTTAGATGTTTTATGGGAAATTGGCATACACAACTCAGCAGCCGAAAGATGCTGACGCCAATGCGGAAATTGAGCTGACGTTTATTATTAGAGTAATGGTATGAGAATCATCAGTCACCGACACCAAAACTCACAATATCGTCTTATATATGCACTCCGTTCTCTTCTTCCCAATGGCCATATGATATGGGATATTTACTTCCGACCTTTAAAAAAAAAAAAAAAAATATATATATATATATATAAATATAAAAATAATATTAATCTTTTAAAATTTAATTTTTATTAATTATATTTAATAATATTATAATAAAAACTTAAAATAAATATCATAAATACTCTTATGATATATCTAAAAAATAACAAATTNCATCACTTGATTATAAAATAATATAAAACTTAATTTTTTTATAATCTTTTAAAATTAATTAATATTATGGGATATTATTAATATTTTATTTACTATAGTAATATAAAATATTAAAAAATTAATAATAATTTATGAAAATAATAAAGATATTTTTCATACAATAAATAATTTTTGTAAATTTTTAAAATTTACTAAAAGTAAATAATTTATTAAATAATTACAAAGTAATTTTACTTACTAAAATTATTTAGTTTTTATTAAATTATTTATTACTTAATTTACTAAAATTATTTAATGAATAAAATATATTTTAATTACTAAATATATTTCATGAATAATATTAATAAATTTAAATAATTTTAATAAATTAAGCAAGTAAATTATTTACTAAAAACTAAATAATTTTAAAAAATTTAAATAATAAAAATATATTTTATTTACTAATTATATTTTGAAATAAGATTTTGATTTTTCGACAAGTATTTATTGGTCTACTCCTGATAATTGGTGAGTAACCCCTATCCATGTATTAAGAAAATAGATAATGAAATGATTTAATCTGTTAACTTGGTCACATCTGATAAGTGAGAGAGAAGTACCTTCTAATATATTTATTTAATGATAATTAACCACCGATTTGATAATTAGTTTTTTTATATCAAGTGTAGACACCAACCATTATAAAATGAGATATTTACTTACTTATTTTATTAAAATTATTTAGTAAATGAAATATATTTAGTAATTAAAATATATTTCATTTATTAAATAATTTTAGTAANTTTAAGCAAGTAAATTTTAATAAATAATTTAATAAAAACTAAACAATTTTAGTAAGTAAAATCATTTTTTAGTAAATTATTAAATTTATAAAAATTATTTAGTGTATAAAATATATCTTTATTATTTTTATAAATTTTTAAATATTTTCTATTATTTTAGTAAATAAAATATCGATATACCCTTGTAACGTTAATTAGTTTCAAAGGATTATAAAAAAATAAGTTTTATATTATTTTATAATCAAGAGATGAGTTTGTTATTTTTAAATATATCAAAGTGTATTTATGAGATTTATTCTAAATTTTTACTATAATTTTATTAAATATAACTAACGTAAGTTAAATTTTTGAAAGTAAATTATTAGTTTTATATTTAATAAGATGTTTAACTTTTTTTTTTTTTTTTTTTTTTTTTTTTTTATTTTTTTTTTTTTTTTTTTTTTTTTTTTTTTTAATTTTTTGGGGCCGAGAGTGAGTGAGTACCCCCGTATGATATGCATGGATGCACATGGACTTGTGCCTCCTCTCCTCCGCAAGTAAATTCTAACTTTGGATGACGCAAGTTGGGGATGCGTAATATTGATGACGAAAGCTAGCTTACGATTGCACATGGTTTTCGAGTAGAGTGAGACCTTGTAAAAAACAGTTGTACTATATCTGCAAAGAGAGTGATCTGCGCAGCAAGACAATGACTGACTAGACGCACTGAGGCATTCTTTCATAAATAGGAGTCATCCTCCACTCTCTTACCCACAATATGGCCGCCTCTACCTCCAACGCCAAGCTACTTCTCTCCGACCTTGCCTCCACTGTATCTACCGTTCCCTCTAACTATGTCCGACCCATCTCTGACCGTCCAAATCTCTCCCAAGTCCGCCTTTCTGATGCTTCTATTCCTCTCATCGACCTTCATGCTCCTTCCCGCTCTCATATCATCAAACAGATTGGCCTAGCATGCCAAGACGCTGGCTTTTTTCAGGTACTACTTCTCTTCTCTCAATATTCCCTTATTTCTGTATAATTCTTGAAACATGCAACAATCCAATCCTCGTCTTTCTCTCAGCTGAAAAATCATGGAATTCCTGACGCAATGATCAATAAGATGTTAACTACTGCCAGAACATTTTTCAAATTGCCCGAGACGGAAAGGTTGAAGAATTACTCTGATGACCCTTCCAAACTCAATAGACTTTCCACTAGTTTTAACGTCAAGACTGAAAAGATTTCCAACTGGAGAGATTTCTTGAGACTTCATTGTTATCCTCTTCAAGATTACGTTAACGAATGGCCTTCTAATCCTCCATCATTCAGGTAATTATTCAACATTTTATTTTTCATTTCCACTAATTGTGTGTTTAAAGTTTGTTTTGCTGACAGGGAGGATGTAGCCGAGTATTGTACGAGTATTAGGGAGCTAGTGCTTAGACTACTTGAGGCCATATCGGAGAGCTTAGGCCTTGACAGAGATTATATTAGTAAGGCATTAAGCAAACATGGGCAACACATGGCTTTGAACTACTATCCACCATGTCCACAGCCAGAGCTAACTTATGGATTGCCTGGACATACTGACCCTAATTTAATCACCATTCTTCTTCAAGATGATGTCCCTGGATTACAAGTCCTTAGGAATGGCAGATGGCTTGTTGTCAATCCTATTCCCAACACTTTCATCGTCAACATTGGTGATCAAATGCAGGTGAACTTGGGCTCAAATTCATAAGACAAAAGTTGAAAATTGAAACAGATTAATCCACGCTCCAAAAAAGGAAAAAAAAAAAAAAAAAGGGAAAACTGGAACAATATTTAATTGGCTGGTTCTGATGGCATGTCTTGTATGCAACATATGATGCAGTTGTCATATATTAATGAAAGAAAGTGAAAGCAATCAGAGCAGACATAATGGTTTAATTCACTGCTTTAATTAGTTGGTCGGGGTCATTCTGTCACCCCGCGTAGGACCATAAAAAGATATTTGGGTGGGTGATGGAAGGTGAACACACACTGTAACTATTGCTTTTGTATTTGGTTGTGTTATCAGGTACTGAGCAATGATAGGTACAAGAGCGTCTTCCATCGAGCTGTCGTGAACAGTGAAAAAGAGCGCCTGTCCGTCCCAACCTTCTATTGTCCATCGCCTGATGCTGTAATAGGTCCTGCTAAGGAGTTAATCGACGAAGATCACCCAGCTGTCTATAAAAATTTTACGTATGCTGAATACTATGAGAAGTTTTGGAATAGGGGACTCGCAACTGAATGCTGCTTAGACATGTTCAAAGCCTCTACTTAATGAGCTTTTCTCAACTTCTCCAACAACCCAATTATGACTGATGTAATTTTTATCAATCTATTAAATAGCCCTACTTGTCAAACCTAATGAATTCATGTTAGGTATTAATCAACTTAAATCTACAAAGAACACTGTATAAAGGAAAGTCATTTCAATCTTTTGTTGCTTTTCAAGTCAAGGCACCTAAAAAGAAATCCTAATTTCACCCACCAATTAAACAAAACGAGACAAGATGGTGGCTTGGACAAGTCAAGGACTCAAACCCATGACCCATGATGATCCCTGTTATGAAGTGCTACTTTCATATAATAGAACAACTGTAACAGCAATTGTCCTCGGTCCCATTTTGTTCAGCAACTTCCTAAACTATTATTCCCCTCTTTCTCTCAGACCGAAAAAACCTATGAACTCCAGGGAAATTGAAGAGGATGATCCTGGGCAGTTTGCGATGCAACTAGTAAGCGCATCAGTACTACCAATGGTGTTGAAAGCAACTATCGATCTTGGTGTACTTGATATCATAGAGAAAGCTGGTCCTGGAGCTCAAGTCTCTTCACAAATTGCAGACCAACTTCAACTCGTCACTCCAAACAAACCAGAAGCCCTTTCAATTCTTGACAGGATTCTCCGCCTTCTTGCTAGCTACTCCCTTTTAACCTTTTCTCTGGCCACCAACGATCATGATGGTGAGGCTCACAGGCTGTATGGTCTGGCACCCCTAGCCAAATACTTTGTCCGGAACCAAGAAGGATGGTCTTTGAGTCCTTTGCTATATTTGATTCAGGACAAGGTGATGCTAAATATATGGTATCATCTCAAAGATGCACTTCTTGAAGGAGGGGTTCCATTTAACAGGGCATATGAGATGACTGCCGTTGAGTATATTGGGAAAGATACCAAATTTTATGTATTTAAGGCCTCTATGAGAGATTTCAATCCTGTATTTATGCACAAGATTCTGGAGATGTATAAAGGTTTCGAGGGTCTAAAGTCCCTGGTTGATGTTGGTGGTGGGGATGGTTCTATTCTTAACATGATTGTTTCCAGGTATCCTACCATTAAGGCTGTCAACTACGATCTGGCTCATGTTATACAAAAGTCAACCTCCTATCCTGATATGAATTTTATGTTTTGTTTCTCTTCTCAGAGTTGACTTGCATACCAATGAAATGTCATGAAAAATTTAGGATACAACTCCTGATGTTCCAAACCATTTTGGGGACAGTTTTCACTCCTAAATCAAAGTTAAGGACTGCTAGTTTAGAAGCAAACTGAAATGGCATGACATCTAAAAAGTCTTGGAAAATTGAAGTCAATGTTTCTAACAAGATTAAGAGTTTCACATATTTGATATTTGAATGTGTATATGTTGTTTTAGGTATTGAACATGTTGCAGCGGATATGTTCGAGCATTCCAAAAGGAGAAGCCATTTTCATGAAGGTTGGCAGACTGCATACTGACTATTAATACTGTATTAAAATGATTTTCGTATTTATTTATTTTTTCAAAGCACTCAGTTTGAAGTTGCTTTTGACTAATCGATAATGCATATGGAACAGTGGATGCTCCAAAATTGGGATGACGAGCAATGCTTGAAGATACTAAAAAATTGCTATGAAGCGTTGCCAGCCAATGGGAAAGTGATTGCAGTTGATAAGGTGATTCCAGAAGCCCATCCAGCCGTAAAAAGCTTGTTCCAATTAGATATGTTCTTGATGAACATGAATTCTCGAGGAAAAGAGAGAACAAGAAAAGAATTTGAAAGTTTAGCGAAAGCAGCAGGGTTTGAGAATATTCAAGTGCCCTGTTGTGCATATAATTTCTCTGTTATAGAGTTCTGTAAAAATATGTAAAATTTAGTTGGAAAACACGAACCCAGCAAATTTTGTCATTTGTCCGTCTTTTTATACGTTCATATTTTATCAAGAGCCTGTTGAGTGACTAAAATCTGTTCAAGAAATTTTACACAATGAAAACATTTTAACTTTAGGCACTTCTGAATCTGAATATCCTGGGCAAGAGTGGACAATAACAGGACTTTATGCTGTTGGCTGACAAAGCCATAGCACTTAGCAGGTTGCAAATACAAAAACCAAAAGGCCAATTATGGATAAATCGCATAAAAAATTATCCCTCTACACCATCTATTTTAATACACTACAGGAATACAAACCCCAGCTAAAGTCTAAATAAGGAGCTGATGCGATCTGAATTTGAGGAGTTAAAACCTGCACCCGGCTCACCCACATGAACAATTGATCCCTCCCAAAAACTACTGGCGCTCTATTTGAATAGTCACATGACTGATTTTGTATTCTCTCCGAATGTAATCAATAACCTTGTCTAGTACCATGTCAGCATCGGCTTCGGGTTTGATTTTGACATGGCAAGCCAATAACACTTTCCCAACAGTTATGGCCCAAATGTGCAATTCGTGGACCGCTACAACCTCATCCATCTCACAGAGCCCCTTCTCAAGTCTGGTGGCATCAATCTCCCTAGGCGTGCTTTCCATCAGAACCTCCAAAATGTTCCTCAACATTCTGATTGTTGTGCCCAACACAATAATTGAGAATATGAGGGTGCATATCAGATCAATAATCTTCCAGTCAGGCTTGTACCAGATAATTGCCCCACCAATCATAACCCCAACACTCTGAATGGAATCCCCAAGTACATGAAGATAAGCCCCCTGTACATTGATGTTTCGCTGCTTCTCTTTTGGTCCGGCCTTTATTTTATTTTCATCTTCTGAGTAAGTACTAAGCAGAGGCTCCATATTATCAGCTTCAAGATTATGAACATCATTGTGTTTGGAGTTTCCCCCATGATGATGCTGATGATGCGTATGTACATTTAATCCAAAGTCAAGTGTGCCCTTACGAGATTCATGTCTATGATCATGATCCCTGTGCCCATGATCATCTCCACTATGTCCATGATCATGATCACCATGACTGTGATCGTGCCCATGGCTATGGTTATGGTGACCGTGATCATTCCCATGATTATGGCTATGGTGACCGTGATCGTGCCCATGGCTATGGCCATGGCCATGATCATGACCTAACAAGAGTGCCATGGCTACATTAACAACTAAACCAAATGCAGAAACAACAAACATAAGAAATCCCTGAACTTCACCACTATCATGAATAAGTCTGGCAATGGCTTCATATACAAGAATCCCAGCAAGAAGCCATATCAGTTGAATGGAAACCAGAGCACCAAGTATCTCAATCCTGAAGAAACCATAAGATTGACGGGGAGTGGCTTCCCATCCCGATGCCCAGATTGAGAACAACGAAATTGCAAAAGCTGCAACATCCGACAAGAGATGAGCTGCATCGGTCAATATTGCAAGACTGTTCGCCTTAATACCTCCAACAACTTCTACACTCATAAAGACTATGCAGAGCACAACTGCTATCAAGAGTTTCCGCATGGATGCAGATCGCTCCTTTGCATCTTTAGAACTAGTTTTAGCATCCGAAAATCCACATGCTGTTGTGCCACAAAATTTACTCCCAGCCAGTCTTCTCTCTACAGTTGGCACATCCCCACATACCTCAATTATATGTGACTGTTCAGAATTTTGCACTTCCATCTGAAAATCAACATAATCAATAATAAAAACAAGAATGGTAAAGCAGTTAATTCTTCAAAGCATATTTTATTTCCTTGTTCAGATGTTGATACTAACGTTAGCACCAGAATTCAATACAACACAAGCACCTATCACAATTATTAATTCAAACAAGCCGATGCAAGCAAGTTCCTCAGCTTCATCTTTTCACTTGTGTACATGTAACAGCCTAACTCAACTCTCTAAATACAACATTTGGAATTGATACATTATTATCCTATCTGTTAGCTTTACAAACCTTTATGGGCTTCATCCTAGATGCTTGTTCAAAATTTGATCTATCACAAATTTCAGAAGATAAATCTGAGTAGTTCCTAAAGGTAGAGCATGTTAAAAGCCCACAGAGAAGTGATATATCAAAATGAATCACCTTAAGGAGTGATTGAGAAGAAAGAGTTAAAAGTTCTTAAGATATACAAAAATAGGACTCTGATTCAAATTTGTGTAATTTGAAAAATAACCTTACTTATTAGTGAATGATATCAACCAACAATCATAAGAAGTAACCTCCAAAGCAATGCAGATTCATACAAACATGCACCAGCCTGAACACGTAGACACAACTAACATCTGACCTAACATCTGGCCTTCTTATGACTTCAACTATCCAGAAGGCCATATAAGACTTGCTCAGCAATCTAAAAAGCTCTTCTATCACTAAACCGCTACACCATATAGACCTTCTACACATATACCAACATAAAATGAAAGAAGCTTTGCCAAGAAAAGGCATTCTAGCATCCTAAACTCGCTAAATAAAATCAATTTTAATATAGAATGGCTATACATAGCCCAATTCTCTTTCAGGATGGAGAAATATCCAGTCTCAAAAGATTGAGAACTGTTATGAGCATAAATTAAAATCTAACAAGAAAGAAAATTTATTGCCAATAGCGAAGAGTTGTTCCATAAAATCAATAAATAGTTAGGTATGTTATAGCTAATTCTCGAATATTCCAGAGGAAGTGTTGCATCAATAAAAATTATCTTATGCCAGAAAATGGCAAACGGCAGAATAGTTGAATTGCTCGACCATCATCAACGCAAACGCAGGCAAATCAGGAAGAAAAAGAGCAAAAACACAGCACATTACCACAAATCAGATAGAACTAAAATCTTATCCTGCAGAACATTAACAACCAGCACGCAACATTTACTACATGCCAGAGAGATCATGATCATAAAAAGCAAAAAAAAAAAAAAAAAGCTGAAACAGACCCATCACGTCATATCAGGAAAAGATTAAGNAAAAACCAAAAAAAAAAAAAAAAAGCTGAAACAGACCCATCACGTCATATCAGGAAAAGATTAAGATAAATAACTAAAGCCAAGAAAAAAAGAAAGAGAAAGAGAAAGAATGGTACCGAAGGATTTGTATTTCTGTCACTCTATTTGTTAGGCAACAAAAATACCCCCAAAAATTTTTGTCTTACAAAAACGTATATACGAATGAATAATGGTGTTGGTACTGAAGTTATTTATAAAAAGGAATAGGATAAGGCCATTGCATGGTTGGCAGTACAATCTGCTTTTTAATTTTCTCTGTCTCTGTGTTTAGGGTTTTATTTTATTTAGCCACTCTCAAATAATGGAATTTGTTTGTACCGCATTAAGGCCTTTGCACTTTTACCTCTTTACCCTTTATAGTGGCAGTTGATGTGGTTTTCTGGGTATTTTATCTTCAGAATGACAATGAATTGAATGTGATAGGACTCTGTTTTTATTATTCTTCCAATAATTAAGGGAATGCAAACAGAATGTGGGTTGGCATTTTCCATTTATTGTATGAAGATGAACCGTTTCACATTTGTAAGCCAACCCATTTAACTCACCAATGTCGTATATACGCAAAACTTTGCTATTTGATGCCAATTATAATAAATGCAATACCAGCACTTTCGGCGTTTCCCAGTTCCATACAAATGTTCTTGGATTGTCTGATTATAATTCAAGAAGTGTTTATAAGACATAAAGCAGAACTTTCATATGCATCAGAACTCGAAATGTTGTACTTTTTATAGTTTTAAAAAATTAAGATACTGATAGCATATAGAACACTCGAAGTTTGTCGAGTATCATGAGCCTGACACCTCTTGAATCCACTTAGAAAATGCTTTCGGATAGGGCTCTTTTGCCACCTGCAGTCAAATGTCAATTATTGCCACTTTTTAATTTTGCATGTGAACGACAGATACTTTGCTAGATTCTGTGAATGCTTGGGTTTGAATGTTGGATGATCTGCATCATCCCACAGTTGATTAAGTGGTGGAAGTATAATCATTCTTCTGTTTGATTCTTTGAATGCATCATGCTTGAGTTTGCCCAATTTCCAACATAACAACAGATCTCTATCAAACGAAAAGAAGTGTTCTCAACTTCATTTGAATATTTTCAAAACTTCTTTTACAACAGACGATGTCCTCAAGCTCAATGGAATAATTCGCAAATTCCTATTAGAACTCCAGCCTCAAACTATAGTTACAATCACAAAAAATTAAAACAAAAATAAATAAATAAAATTGATGTATATAATATTACACCATATAACACTAGATATGACTAGCAAAATCAATGCAACACAGAACTAATCAAACTACACGAGTTCCTTCTTTTTGGGTTCAAGAACAGGGGGATCAACATCAATTCCCATATTAGCGGCAGTTCCTGCTATAATTCTCATTGCAGATTCAATGGTTGTGCAATTCAAGTCTGGAAGCTTTTCAGTGGCAATTGCCCGCAATTGTTCAATAGTAACTTTTCCTACTTTCTCTAACTTAGGGTCTTTTGAACCTTTCTCCACTCCTACATAAATGTTCAGTATAATCAAATAACTATCTCATAGTCATGAAAAAATAAATTGCAGAAAAGTATGAACACTAATCATTTAATTATTTACAATCATTAGTAACATTAATAAGAAATAATTTCTTATGCAGGTTGTCTAACCAATTCATCCTACACAATATGTCCTCTCTCCCAATGACAACAAGGATTACACTAGTACAAGTTGAAAACACCTTATCCTATCCTAGTTCTGCCTCAGTTTAGTTTATATTCTGAGGACAGTAACATCGAAGGCTTCTTTATCTCCTCCACTTACCGATTTCACAAGCATTAATCCATTATACAACCTCATCTCTTTCATAAATATTTAGATAACATGATCCATCAAAAGCTGTTATTTAATAAATAAAATGCATTCATCATTGAGCACAATAAATGACAAAATGAAGATCACAAGAAACTTCATTGTGAATAGTACTGAGACTGCAGAAAATACAATTCTCTTTCCCAGGAGTATAGATGTCTTTGTGTGAAATACAAACAACAAAAAGTCAATAATGTATGTGTTTGGCACCTTGCCTACCATGTCAAGGAAACTATAGTGTTATAATCATAAGATCATAAGATGTTTCAACTATCTGGCAAATTTGAAGTTATAAAACTATTCATTCCTGCTTACAAGTTATATTGGTAATGTGTACCATATGCTTCCTTGTGTGATCTAACCCTCACTAGAGAATGTTTTCATTCTTGTTTACAAATGAAACTTAAACTACAACAACTAAAGCAAGGGTGACTATCAAGTTTCAAAAAATGAAAGCGTCAAAACCCCTATCAGCTCAAACACTGTTGACGGATAAATATATAACAGGATAACATAAAAAAGTAAATCAATACTATACTTCCCAAGTTTATATCCCAATATAGAATATACCATCCAAGTGATGTGACAATAATTTTTAAGCCATATCACTTGCCATATTATTCAACATTCATATAGCATTTACAAATTAAGCAACATCACTTGAGATATTATACTTGAGATTCATAGTATGATTCTAAAAAGGAATGGAAGAGAAACAAAACATGTGAATGCAAGCAAAAGATCACTAACTACTCGGTGCCTACCACTAGAGTAGCCACTATTAATATCAAATTATCAACGAAGAAGCATACCAGCAGCCTTGAGGAGCAAAACAGAAGCAGGTGGCGTCTTCAGAATGAAAGTGAAGCTCTTATCCTGAAAGCAAACAACACGAAGAGACATCAGCAAAGGGTTAAAAAAAAAAAAAAAAAAAGTATAGTCGAAGAAACTAACATCGTAAACTGTAATTTCAACAGGAATAACATAACCGGCTTTGTCAGCAGTTCTAGCATTATAATCCTTACAAAAAGCCATAATATTTACGCCCTTCGAACCGAGAGCCGGCCCAACAGGCGGCGCAGGCGTTGCCTTCCCGGCCTCCAGAGCCAGCTTTATCAATCCAACGACTGCAAAATGGAGTGCGGAGAAGTCATATGATGAAAAACAAAGAAATGGCTATAAAGGAAAAACAAAAAATAAAATACCTTTCTTGGATTTTCCACCAGGTTTAGGAGGAGCCATGGCTATGACAGTGAGAAATCTAGGAGTTGAAGAGAGGAGTGGAGATGGTTTTTTATTGAAGAATTGAAGAGAAACATTTGAGTTGAAGGAGGATAGGTTGACGGGCGAAGGAAAGAGAGAGGAGGAAAGTCTACAATTATCAACAACACTCTTTACAGGAAGAGAGCAAGCCATTGAAAGGTTTGAAAGATAGATAGAAAGAAAGGGGAAGAAAAGAGAGTTTTGGATGGATGATAGTTAAAACGTCATCTTCTTCTTCTTTCACTTCATAAAGGAAGGGCAATAGGCCTTGCCCATACTAAGTTGGACCTTCACATCAGTTCTCAAGCCCAACCCAAGAAAATCACTGTTTAACTCACCTTCATTTTTAAAATGTCTTAACTTTATTATACTAAGTAGTTTTGGATTGTTAAATTCAACTAGATACATGGATCGAAATGACTGCCTTTAATAAAGGGAATGAATTTGATATCTTAAATAAGTTGAATAAAACCTATAAATTTTAAAAGAAATTACTATTTTAAAAATAAGCTCCTCCAATAATTCAAAGTTTTTTTTAACATGAATGAAGAATAATCCAATTTCCCCGTTGAGGCTTTTTGTCTTTGACCCTTTTTGCTGAACTGCCGTGTTGGATACTGGACAGAGCAACGATTGCTTGATTGGTCTTGTCCAAGTTGCGTGTTTCATTCGCTACACTAGGCTGCTTGAAAATTAAACGGCCCCGGCCACCACGCACATCTGGAACCTTGTCACTGTCAAATTGATGACTGACTGATCTTTTCTACTAGTTAATTTCTAAGGCACTAGAATTCTCTTCAATAATATTATAAATTACGCATGTAACAGCACATGGACATGGTGATGACATTCTCCTTTAAATTAAATCTCCACGTTCCCTTGTTTGTCCATCTTTCTCTCAGCCATTCTCCTTTTCCTTCAAGATGAAAGAATGCATGAGCATCACATTCCTGCTGGAGAAGCTAAGATATCTCAACTTCATGTTTATGATGGTCCTCACTCATCTGGGTTTGCTCAAATCACCACCAGAAGCATCCAATTCTCCTGAAGATCAGCCCACTAGTTATGTCCTCGCAATGGAGGGCCCAAATCCTTCCATACTCACAGTCCCTGTCCACGTCCTAACATGCTTGATCCAGAAGAGGCTTCCAGTTGTTGAATATAGGAACTTTCTTGCAAGAGTTGGAGCTGATGAAGATTCTAATGACGTGGTATGTGCAGTTTGCTTAGATTCTATAGAGAAAAACCAAGAGATCAGAGAGTTGAGCAACTGTTTTCATACGTTTCATAGGAATTGCCTGGATTATTGGGTTGATGAGGGTCAAGTGACCTGCCCTCTGTGTAGATCCGTGCTATTTCCGGCTAAGGGAGAGAGGCTACACTTACACACACTGTAGAATAGAATTCTTCCTACTTCGAAACTAATTGTGTAAATATAGCATATGATCAAAATCCAACTATGCTTACAGGGGCAGAGGCAGACAGTGTATATGAATTTTCTTAGTTTGAGTGATTAGCATCGATCAAGCAAACAGCCAAATGAAGAATACATGTCAAATTGTTGTGGGAAGGGAAGGGTGTAATAGTATTGCAATTTGCATAACACATTTTGATTTTTGATGAAGAAACGAAAGGGAAAGCCGCCCATCACCAGACCCAGATTATTTATCTTCCATAATTAATTCATTTTTAATCTCATTAATAAAATAGATTAATTTAAAAATGTTTAATTTCATTATCATGCGTCAGACCCTAAATCGAAATCTCTAAAAAAGCCGGACGGTAAGCTATGATGGAGATGAATATTGTATATTTATGATTGATTTCTGCCATTATTTATATATTTTCACCTATACAAGGAAGAAAATTACAAATAACTAGTACTGTACGTTGTATGTTGTCATAAACTACGACGCCAAAATGGATAAGCGCAATTAGCGTCATATTCCTCTGCTCAACCAGCTATTTTGTTATATAAAGTTACTTCAACTAAGATCATGTTTATGAATATCATTGCACTTACACGTCTGGATCTGCTCGGGCCTCCCGGACAAGTTAATTCTGAAGAACATGAACATCCCACCAGTTAATTTCTTCTAACAAATGGACCATCTTAAGTTCCAGTTTATGTGCTAAAGTTAATCAATATTTGATCAAGATGAGGATGCTACGTAGCATTTGTAGAATGTGGCAAGTTACTTGAGAGACTTCAAGCACATGAAGATCATAATATGCGCTTAGATTATATTAGACTTCAAGTAAATATATACCGAATTGTGAAAAACAAAAATCGCAGGAAGATAGTCTTGCAAGGCGGCCATATGAAGTTGTCTATCACTGCAAGATGGCAAGAGCATGACAAACATATTTACTCAAACTTGAAAATTTTTTATTTGGATCGAGTGCAATATTCAGCCATCTTACACATCGGAGTAAAATTCGTACCTGATAGCACGTATGGCTATAGGACTTCTGACAAAATGCTCACCATCAGTCCATGTTAGGCTCCCGAATGTGTAATCTCTATGCACTTTTTGAGTAGAGAAGAAGGTAACTTTGAAGGAAATAATTTTTTTGCTGATGTTAAAACTTAAAACTTGAGGCACAACTGTCATTTTTATGCCAAATGGAGCCTGCTTTACAACTTTATACACTGAGTTAATGTGTCCCACATTTGTCACCCTTCTTGTGACTCTGAGTTTATTCTTCAGATTTGGAATAATAATAGATGGGAGGTTCAGGTTGAGTCCAAGATGGATGTTTTTAAAGCAGTTGATTTTGGTCTTGGTTAAACTGCTAATGGATGCATTGTTGTGACCCATAGAGCAGAGAAACTGAATATAGTCCTCTGTGCCAATGTCGTAAACAAGCCCGGGATCCATTGCTTTGTTAGGATTGACATGCCCCCCTCCTATGTCAAATGGGTTTGCTGCCTTGCGAGTAGAGCCCTCCTCGACTATGTTCATTCCGTCTGTTCCGGTTTGGGAAGCTGCAGTTTCACCATTTTGTTGTTAAAGGTAACTTAAAAATAAAACAAGGGATTTTTGAGACTAGTGCACATGGGACCCTTTCACATATTAATATGTGAAGGACAAATGTTAAGAATTATATATTAATATTGAGTTCATATCTATAAATTTAAGCTTTTAAGTAGACTAATTTCTTATGTCAGATCAAGGACTTCAAAACATCTCAACCCTTTAAATATATAAATAAAGAAGGAAAGAAAAAGAGATTAATGAGTTTTACTCACCCGTAGTAACTAGAGCTGATCTTATGGCTGCAGGAGACCAGTCTTGATGTACAGATTTGATGAGAGCTGCTATTCCTGCTACATGGGGACAAGCCATTGATGTTCCTGATAGTAGTGCATACCCATTCCGATATGCAGCTAGGATGTCCACACCCGGTGCAGCTATGTCAGGCTAATACCCTCAATCCAACATTGGCTAGAAGTTAATTATGTCATTGCACAAATACAAACCAAATTTAAAGAATTTGTACAGGGTTATGGCGTTGTCACTACTTATAATTAAATTGAAATATTTTAGCAGGGTACCCTGGTAATGAGAAGGATGGATATACCTTCAATACAGCGGGGGACATTGAACTGGGTCCTCTGGAAGAGAAAGACGCAACTCGTGGAGAAACCCATTTGCCAATTACAGTCTTGGGAAAACTCAGCTTTGCAATTGGAGCCCTACACAGATGTTAAACACAATCAATTCTCTTCACTTTTACAAACACTCATTTTCCGTCCTCGCCCTTTTCACATCTCTTTACCTTGCTCTTCTTATGTAAGAAAGTATCTGTGTCCCTGTTTCATAATCTACTTGAATACAAGGAATCAAATTGCACGTGTCAAGCCTGTTATCAGGAAACCGTGCAAATATGAGTCCGACCCCTCCTGCTTGTATCACTGAAAACGCTGCAGAAGCTACGTCCTGAGCATCTGATTTTGAAAAACATAGTATGATTTTGCCTGCTGCTAATGTTGCATTAAGACTTCCCAGCTGACAATCCTTGCTGAAAGAAGCCATGGAATAGTATATCAAGCATGTAGGAGAAGAAAATACAAAATTCATACGTAAAAGGGGAAACAGAGGTCTTACGCTGAATCATTTGTGGAGTCAACAGCTATTCGTTCAGCGTATGTGAGGCCAGAGAATTCACGATAATCTTTTCCGGTATCCAAAGATTGGCCCTGAAAGAAACAAAGAGGTTGCAAGAAATCTTATCAGATTGCATTCTCTGCTAGAATTCAGTCTTGAGAGTTAAAAATTATTTAGTTTACCCAGAGAATTTGGTGATTCCCAAGTGTAATAGCTGCAGGGAAGGCCCTGTCAATGGTGGTGGCTCCAACAGTGATGAGCCAGGGTGCAGTGTTGGTAATTGTTTGTGAGATAGGACCAGCATTTCCTGCTGAACAAACAACAGTAATCCCCTCGGCAACTGCATGGAAGGACCCTACTGCAATCGGATCACGTTGATCAATGTAAGAGAACACTGGTATATCTTGGCCCATTGACAGTGACAGGATATCCACTCCATCGTGTATGGCTTTGTCAAACGCTTTCAGAATATCAGCATTAGAGCATCCATCTTCCGAGCAAGCTTTGTAAACTGCTACATGAGCAAGAGGAGCTCCTCCTCTAGCTAAACCTCCGGCTAGGCCTTCATAATTTGCTTTGTCAACAAAATGACCTGCTGCTGTAGAAGCTGTATGAGTGCCGTGGCCAACTGCATCCCTTGGCGATAAAAATTCCTCATTTTTTATCGTGTTCGTGGGCCTTTTGATCATTTCCGTAATCCCTTTTGTGAACCAGCGAGCCCCTATTAACTTTTTGTTGCAGCTGGACGAGTTGAACTTCTCTCCCTTTTCACATACTCCTTTCCAATGGGATGGAACTGGACCCATGCCTTCATCACTGAAACTGTCCGACTCTGGCCAAACCCCTATAAGTATTTATGAAATTCATAGGTACTTTAAATTTCTGAAGTTTATTCTTATTTTTCACAAAGATGTGTCATTATTTACCTGTATCTATTACACCAATAATAGTTCCTTCTCCCATGTTGCCCTCCGTCAACAGATTTTTGGAAGAATGATAATTGAGGCCAATGAATTCCCAGCTTCTGGTTGTATGGAGCTTGAGAATGCGATTTGAAAATACTTGGAGAACGCCAGGAAGCTCTGTAATTTATCAGGTAGCAACAATTTTAGGTTCTGGAAACAGAGAAACCCACACTTGTGCTTTCAGGCAAAATTATATATCATACCTGCAATGCTTTCAGCTTGAGTTTCTGTTAACCTCGCAGCAAATCCAGAAAAGCCATGTTTATAGCTGTAAAGAATCGAACGCCTTGCTGCTTCTTTGCTGCGTTACACAAAGTGGAAAGTTCTAATTGTTGTTTATCTCATATTTAACTGATGACAATTAGTTCAATAAATGTGGCGATTTGAGGCCATACCTTCCAAGTAAGGTTGATAACATTTTATGGTGCAACTTTTTGGTTGTTACCGGATTTTCGTATTTCTTCTCTCCCATGTACACAATGTGCACCTATAATATAAAATTTTCTACAAATCATATATTCAAACAAGAAAAAACGAAAAGGAAGAATAGTAAGGTTCAGATACCAGATATATGTACATAATACTCACTCTACTAGTGGCATCAACAAATGTTAAAGAATTCTGAAGAAGGAACTGGAGAAGAAAGAGAAGAACAATTCTGAGGATCTGATTTTTTCTTGCTCCAATCCCATTGATTGATATGATATCCATCAGTAAATGTTGATTTAGGTTTGAGCTATTTTACATGAAAATGTGAGAGGTTGATAAATTAGCCACGAGGAAGTAGGAAAGTCAGGACATCTTTTTTTGGCACCCTTTTGCTCTTTATGCTCAAATCTCAATCTTCTTTTATTCTTTGCTAGGTCTTTATTCTCAAACAATGAAAAGTAAGTGAGAACATATATGTGATTATGGTAAATGCTAGCTGTAAGTGGAAAGATGCTCAAGCAAGAGCTACTCATCAAATTAGGAATCATGTATGAGACAATTTAATTGTAGAAAGATTTGTTCAAAGTTTTAATTGATTACTTTCATCTGCATTTCAAAGCTTTAAATCTAGTCGACTCGTGGAGTATTGCACAAATGCTTGTTCTAAAGGTTGCATAAAGATTAGAAGTGATCTGCATGGTACTTCGATAGGTTTGGCTTACATTCATATAAAAATGACCATTTAATTGATTTAAAGTGTTTGAGGACCCAGTGCTATGATTGTTAGCTAAAAAACTGCACGTTTCCTTTGAATGATGATGATGTTGCAGAGTATTGCTGGGGCCCTTGATCCACTTTCATCATATCAATACGACCTTTTATTTAAAATCCAGCCTCATTTTTCCGT
>JANKKB010000702.1:3273-15175 GCA_026225775.1 Bursera palmeri
TATAAAAAAAAAAAAAAAATTAGTAAGTCAATACAAACGGGTCAGGCTATTGGGATTTATTTTTTTTTTACTTAATTTTACACACTATTAAATAGTTACTGATTTATTATAATGTATTGGTAGGAAAAATAAGTTAAAAAGTGATTTTTTCCATGTCAATTTAGTATCTTTTTCACCATTAGATTAGAAAAATAAACAGTTATTAACTAATGTGTAAAATTAAGTAAAAAAAATTAAGTCCCAATAGTATGAGCCATAAAAAAATCTTCAAATGCAACATAAAAATTATAAACATTTATAACATAACAAGAAATCAACATAAAANCTTCCAATAATTAACATTAAACTATAAGTTAAATGTAAAACTTGAAAATGTAATATAGATCATGCAAATGCTTGCTAGTCAATAATGACTTCTTGAAACCCAACATTGAAATTTGTTAAAGTAATAAACAATTGTGACATGACATATAATAAGAAATCAACATCAAACTTTTGAATTACAATATTAAATTGCAAGTTAAATCTAAAACTTATAGTTGTAACATATATCATGTTAGAAATACTATCGAGTNCAATAAAAAAATTCCACAAATTCAACTTCAAAATTAAAAATGTAATGTCAAGAAATGTAAAACATAACATAAAAGTGAAAAACCAACATCAAACTTTTGAATTACGGCATGCTTCAATTATAAACTAAATGTAAAAATTGTAAAAGTAATATAAATGGTTTAAATTCTTGCAAGTCAAATAAAAAATAATAATATTCAAATGCCAGAACAAAATTGTAAAAGCATTGTAGAAATTAATAAACATGGGCCAATTTAGGAGGTGGTTTATATAAAGAAGTTAATCATCTAGAGCTCAATTACCAAATAAGAAGCTTCCCTTACATATAGATATGTCCATCTTTCTTTCTCTCTAAAATATTTTAAAATTAAAGCTCAGTTTTTTTAATATATTTATTCATACCATCCAAATCTACTAAAAAAAAAAGAGCATTAGTGAAAAAACCTTTTAAACCAATCGAAAAAAATATGATTATGCGATTACCTAAACATAACATAAAAACAACATATAAAAATTATCAAACTTTTGAGTTATAATATGATATTATAAATTAAATGTAACGCTTACATGCAAAGCAAAAGGTGAAGAGATAGTTCATATTAGATTAAAGAGTAATGCTATTGGTACAAAGTCTGCATCCCAAATGATGTGACACGATATAAGTATTAAGGTAAATATATGACAGTAAAAACAATAAATACTGATAAATTAACGTTACTACTTATATAATATCATATAACAGTTGAGATATAGACTTTATATCTAAAACATTATTGTAGACTAAATAATAATTGTGTAGAATAACTAAACTTAAGGAGTTGATTTGAAAAATAACCAAGAAATTAAAAATTTTGATTTTTTCTAGCAAAACTGTTAGTTTGTAGGCCTGTTACATATCAATGAGCTAGCCAAAGGAAATGAAATATGGATTAACAATCAATGGATCAATTTCTGCGGACCTACAGGGTAATAGTTTGGCTAAACAAATCAAAATTTTTAATTTCTTGGTTTTTTTTTTAATTCTCTCCCTTGAGTTTAGCTATTTTTTAAATACCCCTAGATTAAAATTTTATATCTTTATTATAAGGATTTAAGGGTCAGAGATCACCACTTTCAATTTGATTAGGGATTATTATTGACCGCATTACACTTGCGGGGAAAATGATCACTACAACATATATTCAATAAGTGGGATTGAAAGACCTGTTCGGGAAGCAAAGAATTGATTCTATAAGTAGATTTTGATGTTAATCTTCAAGTTATGCACTGTCTTCTATGTTCCTTAATTCAGTTCCGAGAAAATCGCATGCATAAATATTTTTATAGTGTAAATTTGATGATTAATTAGCCGGGTTAAATTCATGAAGGTTTTGGTACTCGTTGGTTTCTGCCAATTGGTGTGTTAGAACTTCTCATAATATCACTTCAAAACAGATCAACTAAAATGGATTATAGTTTGGGCAAGCTTGAAACATGGATTAATTAGCTGTGACAATTGTTAGCTTCATCAAAATAACAAGCTTGAAATTCCATTGATTGCTGAGTTTGTGTCTATGAAACTCATAGATATGTAATTTGTAGGCCTTATTCTGTTGAAGGACTTAAATATTAATATTAAACACACATATATAAATTTAAGTTTTTAAGAAAATGATAAATTTAATATGATACCAAAGCTAGGATCCAAGATTTGAACTCCCGATATGCAAATTTAAAAAAAAAATAACTTTTCCACTTGTAAGGCCCAAAAATAAAAAGACTTGTGTGATTAAACAAACATTATTTATTGTGAACCCAATACTGAAAACTGATACATATAGAAACTGAGTTTAAGAGCTTCATATGGTTGCTCTTGATTTTCCATTTCAGGCTCAAGTGAGCTTCATATGGTTGTTCATAATTTTCCACTTGATGCTCCAGTGATTATTGTCACATTTATAAGCCCAATACGCCCAGCCGAAAGTGGCACGCCCGTAAACATCAATTTGAGCCTTGCAAAATCGCTGATACTCCCCCGTTGATGCTCCAGTTATTGCCCATTCACAAGTCCATTCCCCTGCAATTTAATCATATTGTAACCGGTCATCTTGGTGGTTGTTAATGGTGGTAAAAGGCTAGCTTCAGATTCACCATACAAACTTACCAACAAAGCTTAAAGGGCCATTGGATGTGGTGACAGTGCTGAGATCAGAAGATCGTTTCCTATAGATGTAATCGATGTTCTGTTGTGCATTCATGTTATTAAAATTTTTCCAAAAGAGGTTGTAGTAGTGCACATCAACGACAACTCGATTTAGCCCTTTTGCAAATGAGAGCAGCTCCTTCGGATCAGCAGGTCCCAAACGATTGGAAAATATGACATAAGCACTTGAGGTGTGTTTCCTTACAGCATCATAGCCTGCTTTATAATAATTTTTTAGGGTCTCTAAATTGACATCCGGTGCATGAGGCTCATTCATCAACTCAATTGCCGCAAGACTTGGACTATTGGCATATCTGCTCGGTAACAATTACGTTACCAGAATTTAAGAGAGTGTGTAAGCAAGGAAATCTAGTAAAAGAAAGAATATTTATTTATGATAAACCTTTTTGCAAGGAAGTCTATGACAGCCACAGTGTCTTGTATATTGGAATCTCCCCATTCCAGGAAGCCATCTCTTGTTGCGCTGTGATCATTACCATTCTGTGAGGCTGGGGCTGCATGCAAATCTACTATTACCCCCATCCCATATTTCCTGCATTTATTTGCAGAGAAATAATAATAATCATAATCATTGGTGTAAACAATTATTAGATGGTTGCAGATGGAAGAGATTGGCCTAGGAGTATAGCCTAGCTATAAAATTTGTTGTTGGTACTTACTCTGCCCATGTAAAAGCATTGTCCAAGGCTTTCAAGGAACCCCCAACAAAAGGCTTTGGCGGATGTGGATCATGTGCTATCCACCACCCAACTGGAATCCTGACAGCATTCAGACCATTGGCTGACATGAAACTGAAATCCTTCTCAGTGATGTAAGTGTTCCAATGCTCCTGAAATTGATATATTTATGAAATTTTAGGCAATTTAGTTATAGTTGTTTACTGGCTTGCTCATGAATGAGATTGATCCTCTTTGTATTTTTATATAAGCTCTTTACCTGCATGACTTGGGGGGCTCTCTTTGGGCCATAACCATTTGTGATTTGGTATTCACCTTGTATCGTTCTGACAATCTTCAGTTGGAAGACGGATGGATTATCATCCTCCCATCCTGAGCCGCCAAAATCTGCTGTTACTAGTGTCTCTGATTGTCCCTAAATGCAATATAGAAGCAATAGTCACAATCATCTCCAAATTGAAATCAGTAAAGTTAATGGATTTGCAAGATACAATTAAATAGTTGCTAGGCCTATGAAAGGATGTGGATGGGGACTATAATCTAAGGCTGCTCGAGATTTGAGCCTCAGAAGTCAATGAACAATGTGTCCCACAACAACTAAGCCCAATAAAGAAACCGAAGACTAATTGACTAATATCAAGAGTCTTTGTTACGCTTAACGTCAAAATCAAACGCCACTAGATGATTGTGACCTAATGGCGCCAAAGACTGTGACACAACTTTACGTATACCAAAGTCTTCTGCTTGATTTTAATAGTTACCAGGTGAACCTAAATATTGGTAATAGATTAATTACCTGGAGAAATAAGCCATTTTTTGCTTTGATTTTGAACCGCACTCGATTTGGATCATGATTCCTCAAAATCTCAAATGTCTCCGAGTCTCCCGGTGAATTTGAAACAGCAACTATTTTGTTTCCTTGGCCTTGATTCCCCAATCCCAGAAACTGCTTGTTAAACACTCTTAGATTGAAATATGTCTCGTTGATTCTCCACAACTGCTTATTGGATAGCAAAGGAGTGTTGATCACAAAAGGAACTGGAATTGGAAGATAACTGTACATGTACTATAAGTTGATTAAAAAAAGAAAAAAACAAACCCTGAAGGTCTCCCAGCCAGAGGCCGACGGTCGATTGGCTATAACATTGGTTCCACCTCCATTTTCTGAGCTGAGAAACCTGTGCAGCTTTGTAAACATAAGTTGCACATGAGTGCCATCCTACAATAAACATGCAATAACTCTTAGAAGTCCAAAAAAGAAAGTGGGGAATATAATATGTATTACAACATGGTCCATAGATAATGTGGCTCCGTACAGTACCAAAAGATCATTATTAGGTATGTCTTCAAACCGAGAAGGTTTCATCCATCCTTCTGTAACAAGCCAATTTCCTAGATTCACAGCTCTAAGTGGCAAATTAATGTCTGCATAGGTAAGAAAGGAAACACATGAAAGAAGGTAAAAAGGCAAGAGAAAATTCATGTAACAGTGGTAAGCCATTTTAGCTTTCTTGCCGATAAATGTAGTGAGTGAGGCAAATAAATATAGAAGACTAATGACACTATTCAACATGCACTGAAGTCAACCCAATGTATCCATAAGAAACATCAATGTCTAGAACCATATATACTGTGTACAAACTTCTCAGGAATATTTGTAACTTCAATTATAAGCTTCGCAATCAAAAGTTAGCTGCATAAGTTTGCATGAAAATGGTTGGTAATTTTAATGTTTTTCATGATTGTTAATCAGAAAGCTTAAATATGGTCTAATGATGATTCACAATATAAACAAGTTTTTACGCAGAAGTTGTTCTGATGATTGTTGTTCTTTCACAATATAAACAAGCTTTTGAACGGCTAGTTTATTCTAATTAAGTTTTAATTACAATGTATCACGATTGCATTAGGGCTGACAGTTTCTGAATTTGTATAAAATGATTTTTGTATGGAACAAATAATCATGTTTACAACACACGTAATTGAGTAATCCCAAATGTGTCAAATATTTACTGTATTTTTTTCTCGGTGGTTGGTGGTGGCTAAATCTTTTAAAACCCAAATACTACCCAATTTTTACAGCACCTTTACTGAAAATAAGGAACAAATTAACTCGTGGCTCAAGCCCCAATCCTGTTTGTAGCTCCGCCCTGTAGCCTATAAGTTGGTTGCTTGAAAAGCAAGATGCTAGCTTCAAAAAAAATTCAATAAATATAAATTGCTGATTAGTGAACAATTTATCTTGTTCCCTCCTAGTTTATCAAAATAAATAAATAAAATCAAACTGCTTTTTATTTCTGTCTGTATTTGTAAACAGTCACATTATTCAAATTTGATATATTTAAGTTCACATTTTTCTATTCTAACATTTTGACGAAATACAACCAACTTACACACAACTTATCTCATATAATTTGATATGACACAAATTCACTAATGATGAGTAAAATAGAAAAACAAATTTAAAATATTTTAATAAGTGATGTACTAATCACTTATTTAATAATTTCGTATCACGTCAAATCGTATAAGTTTGATTTATTTTTTATATCTTAATGATATATATAGGATTATTGCAAACGAAGACTTAAAAGAAGTCTTAAGCCATTTTCAATCATCCTCGTGAAGCTTCAAATTTACATTTATTTGCATGCATGTTATGAATACATTGAACATGATTCTCATTCAAACTAATAGTGGCTAAATAAAATTTTACCATAATTAAATATTGAGATTTATTAAATTTCTTTTGAATTAGGTAAAAGGTTGAAACTTCTTAGCTGGTATCCCTATCTAGAAGAAGAAAATAACGAGTTGTTGTTTGAAATTTAATAAAATCCTTTTTTTTTTTTATTGCCTTATCAAATTTATTATTAAGCAGACTAAACTAAAACATAAGTCAGATCATTAAGTATTCACCAAATCAGCTCGTTTAAGATGAGTTTGTCAACAATAACAAGTTAATGAGCGAAATTTGTCTATTACATGTTTTAAGTGTGTGTAACAATTTATATTTAAGAGCATTTTTATCTCTTAATTTAAATTTGGTTAGATAATTTATCATTATGTTACCCGGTCTTCAAACATCTTTTCTTTATCTCTAGTAACCACAAAGCCTTATGACTGTTGAATTTCACTTCACTTGACGATTTGGCAAATCAATTCTCATTCAATGGGATTTTTGTTGTTAAGAGGATTTAGATCTTTTCACACTTCGACAAGTATTTCTAAACAAAACATGGCACAGTGTTGGCCCCGGCTGAGCCCAATCTAAATTTCTCAGGCTGGGTAGGCTGACCTGGCAGGTGAGGCCAGGCCAGGCTTAAAGCCCAGGATAGCCCACCTCCCAGCCTGTACTGTTGCAACCAGGCCATCTCTTTCAATGGTGCATGACCGTTTCCAACATGGCCAGCCTTTCAACATGTTAACATTAGGTATTTGTTTCACTCAAAACTTAGATTGCCTTTAATGGGATTTTAACAAGTCATAACGCTATTAAAAAATTTACTTCATTGGTGTATCCTTGAATTTTAGATTAATCATCTCTTTGTTTATAACTTTGATAACTGAAAACGGAGTATATGCAGTCAGTGTTAGTAGCATCTGCACTTATGCTGACCTCTGAAACTCTGAATTGAGTTGATTTATAGCTGTTTTTTCACATTATTCTAAATTGAGTTGGATTAAATAAACAAATCCCAGATGATATGTTGGAAGAAGAGATTTGTTAGCTGTGAAAGACATTGGAAGAGAGGAATGGGCAACTTTGGGCTTCAGCTTTACAGAATTCCATATATATTTCATTGTGGTAGTTGATTATCAACTAGCTGAGTTAATTAAATACATGAAATGTTTGGTTTATTCATGGTTTCTGCCAATTTGTGTTGTAACTTATAACAATATCAATTCAATTCAGAAAACTACTAAAATGAGCCCTTTATTTTCTGAAATATGTTGCGGGCTGTGACAATTTTTAGCTTTATCAAAATAACAATTCAAAATCCATTCATTGCTTTACTTATAGAGAACCAAAGAGAAGCATAAAATCAAGTAATAATGCCAAATTGCAACTTAGATGATGAAGGCTATAACAGGAAGGGATCATTATACTTCCATTTAGCGCATTATTAGAAGGTGGCCTTAGACCTTCATTATTTATGGTAAATACCAAATAGAGTACTGCAAACTGATAGCTAGCTATAGCAATTGGACTTGAGGTTTATATGGTTGCTCTTGATTGTCCATTTCAGGATTTAATTAGTGAGCTTTATATGGTTGTTTTCAATCTTCCACTTCATGCTCCAGTTATTATATTCACATTTATAAGACCAATACGACCAGCCGAAAGTGGCACGCCCATAAACATCAAGTTGAGCCTTGCAAAATCTCTGGTAATCCTCCGTTGATGCTCCACTTACTGCCCATTCACAAGTCCATTCCCCTGTAATTTAATCATATCGTGATTGGTCATGTTGAAGCAATGGTTGTTAAGGGTGACAAAAGGCCTGATTCAAACTTACCAACAAAACTTAGAGGGCCATTGGATGTGGTGACAGCGCCAAGATCGGAAGTTCGTTGGTTATAGATGAAATCAATGTTCTGTTGTGCATTCATGTTTTTGAAGTCATCTGTGTAGAGACTGTAGTAATGTACATCAATGACCACTCGACTGAATCCGCTTGCAAAAGAGAGCAACTCCGTTGGTTCAGCAGACAAACGATTGGAAAATATCACATAAGCACTTGAGGTGTACTTCCTGACAGCATCATAGCCAGCTTTATAATAATTTTTGAGGGACTCTAAATTGACACCCGGTGCAAGGGGCTCATTCATCAGCTCAATAGCTGCAAGACTTGGATTATTGGCGTATCTGCTCAGTAACAAGTGCATTATCAGAATTAAATAGAGTATGTATGCAAGGAAGTCTAGCTAAAGTAAGAAAATTATTTTCTGATAAACCTTTCTGCAAGGAAGTCTATGACATTCACGGTATCTTGTATGTTGGAATCTCCCCATTCCTGGTAACCATCTCTTGTTGCGCTGTGATCAAAGCCATTCTGTGAGCCTTGTACTGCATGCAGATCTACAATTACTTTCATTCCGTATTTGCTGCATATATGTGCGCAGAAAAAATCAGTCATGTATGCAACTAGACGGTTGCAGAAGGAAGAGGTTTGCCTTGGACTGTAGCCTAGGAAATTTCTTTTTGGTACTTACTCTGCCCATGTAAAAGCATTGTCTAAGGCTTTCAAGGAGCCCCCAACAAAAGGCTTTGGCGGTTCTGGATCATGTGCTATCCACCATCCAACAGGAATCCTGACAGCATTCAGACCATTGGCTGACATGAAACTGAAATCGTCCTCAGTGATGTAAGTGTTCCAATGCTCCTGAAAGAAGCGCAGATAAGCATCAACCCAATTTAGTTGTGACCTTGCTTTGCTCATAAATGATATTGATCCTGTTTATTGTTATGTAAACACTCTTACCTGCATGACTTGAGGGGCTTTATCTGGGCCATAACCATTTGTGATTTGGTATTCACCTTGTAAGGTGCTGCCTTTGTTGGCAATCGTCATTTCGAAAACAGATGGATCATTATCCTCCCAGCCTGAGCCTTCATAATCTGCAGTAACTAGAGTCTCTGATTGTGCCTAATTTGAAATGGAGAAGCACAAAAAGTTACAATTATGTAAAAACATTTTTCTTTAAATTAAAATCACTGAATTGGATGGATTGACTTCATACTATTAAACAATAATTGCTGGGCCTATGAAAGGATGTGGAACTGGAAGTGGACTTAACTATTGATGAAATGTTATTACAGTAATATATAGTTGTAAAATAGATGAAATACCTGGAGAAATAATCCATTTTTTGCTTTAATTTTGTACCTAACTCGATTTGGATCATCATTCCTTAGAAGCTCAAATGTCTCTGAGTCTCTGGGTGAATTTGAAACAGCAACTATTTTGTTTCCTTGGCCCTGATTCTCCAATCCCAGAAACTGCTTGTTAAACACTCTTAGGTTGAAAGTTGACTCGGTGATCCTCCACAACTGCATAATGTACAGAAAAGGAGTGTTTGGTCAAGGAACTGGAATTGGAAGATCAATTATACATTTAGAAGTTGATTAAAAAAACCAAACCCTGAAGGTTTCCCAGCCAGAGGCCGAGGGTCGATTGGCTACAACATCGGCTCCACCTCCATTTTCTGAGGTGAGAAACTTCTGCAGCTTCGTAGACTTAAGTTGCACTTGAGTTCCATCCGACAAAAAACATACAATTTACCATTAAAAGTCCAAAAAGAAAGTGTACAATATGTATGAATATGAAAGTGAGTCTTTAAAGGGGCCAAATCGACAAGTAAGACTTTAATGGTTAAAGTGAAAAATGAAAATTTCTTTTGAGGCCTGTGGAGCGCTGGATGCCTAGGTCTCATTTGGCTATACCGTGGCTCTGCCCTGACTATTAGTCGATAGAAACAAAAGAAGAAGACACAGTCAAAGCGAAGTATCGAAACAAAAATTGTTCTGGTAAAGAAGCATTTAGTTTTCATGAAACAGAGTGGTTTAATTGGTGAGAAATGCATGGTCAAGCTAAGCTAAGTAGGTAGTTGGTAATCACAACATGATGCATGGATTATGTGGCTCTCCACAGTACCAAAAGGTCTTTATTGGGTATGTCCTCAAAACGGGAAGGTTTCATCCAGCCTTCCGCGACAAGCCAATTTCCTAGATTCACAGCTCTAAGTGGCAAATTGATTTCCGCATTGGAAAGAAAGGAAACACATGAAAGGAGGTAGAAAGACAAGAGAATGTTCATGTAACGTTGGTAAGCCATTTTAGCTTTCTTGTGAGAAATGTAATGAGCGGAGGCCAATATATATAGGAGACTACGGGACTTCTTGGCACCCCTGAAGTTTAGTCACCAACGTCAAAACTTAATACTTTCGTAAACTAACACTAAACTCCCTCAATTTAATGGTAATTTACTATATTTGTTACGTAACACCATAACAATATTAGATAATTTCATCCGACCTCCTTGAATTTGAGAAACTATTTAACAAATCCTTCTTTGTTTCAAATAAATAATTTTTAATGTTTTAATTTATTTTATGATTTACCAAAATAATTATATATTTGTAAGCTTTAATCGATATTGATTAATAGTGAGAGGTTAATTTATGGTTTTTAAAAACCTAAAAGGGTTGTTAAAATTATTTAATACTAACTTATGTGTTATTAAAATGATGTGATTAACGGCCGTTAACTGTAGGAATGTTAGTGTTAGTTTGTGAAACTATTGAGTTCAAAGTCGATTTGACCAAATCTCAGGGCGTAATCTGAATCCCCTAATTATGACACTGCTCAACTTGTATTGAATATCTGGAAGACTAACTATGACAGTATTCAAACATTGCACTGAAGTCAACAGAATGTATTCATAAGGGAAGATTCGGGTACTTAACGTCTATCCTCTAGCTAATAAGTCAAAGATTTGATGTTATCTAATTATTATTAAACTACTTATTAGACTCTATTAATGTTCGCAAACCATGGCTAAAGGCTTTCTACCAGCAGCATTAATCTTTAAGATGAAGATGGTCAAAACTTTTTACAAGCATTAATCTTTCAGATGAAGATGACAAGAATACCATGAAAATAATCCAAGTTAGCTGTCATATACACTTTAAAAATCTTATTATTATTGTAATACAATGACTCACTATTAGATATTTTTCGTTTTGCATATATAATAATAAATTTATCTAAACAGATCATTTTCAAGTAATATGAGATGTTATACTTATCTTCAATTCTATTATTTTATAGGTAAAATTTGAAAAAATATCAATTTATTACTATGAAAATCGGAGGAAGCATTTGAGCTTGGATGACAATGGGACCAGGAAAAAAAAATGTTGAATATCTTGATCATGTCCTATTACATACATTATGCTTTTTTTTTTTTTTTTGCCTTAAAATAAATTAAATGTATAGAAAAATTTTAAGAGCTTAAATATTTTGTGTTTGGACCACCACATGTTTTCGGGTAAGTTTTAGCTTATCACGTGTATTTCTACGTGAGGCAATACAAACAACATTTTAATCGAATAGTTGTTCCACTTGACGTTCAAGTACAATGCATTAACTTTCCAGTAAGCTGACTTCTGTCCAGCAATGATTTTGATCTTGGAAGCTTCGACTCCTCTTCCTTGATTATTGACGCTGACTCAACATGAAATCTTAATCGACCAGTTAAAAAGATTAATAGATGAAATCTTCCTTGATTGAGCTTTCATTAAAAATTTTAGGGAGAGATTAAGATTTTAGATTCTATGATAAAGATGGATGCAGACGACGAGATGTGAATATCAGTCAAAACACGTAAAACTTTCAAAGTTCAACTTCATGAATCACCTCAGCATTAACGTTATAAAAAAACAC
>JANKKB010000706.1:1625-15598 GCA_026225775.1 Bursera palmeri
CTATTAAAACACCACCCCCCCCCCCCCCCCTCTTCTAGGTGACTTAGGGTCTTAATCTAGGAATTTCATAAATTATCTCATCCACTATCCTTCATCAATTATAAAGCTTGCTTATACATTTCAACCAAATTCATAGCATTTACAATATCTTGATCTCTTCTTTGTAATGTTTGAGAAAGTTCAGTTGTAAAGCTAAGTATATTTTTCATCATAAATAGACTAAACACAAAATCAATAGTAATATCAAGAAATTAAACAATACCTCAAAATCAATAATATTTCACAAAAATATTTTATCTACAAGCTTTTAAACTTGTTGATAAACTATATATAAATTCAGCTAATTAGCCCTTTAATTTCAATTGTATATTATTGTTTTATCTCATATTCATTATTTGAAGTTACATATAGTTCAAATAGCATAAATTAATTCTAATGTTATAAATCAAAACAACAACAAAAAATAATTTTAAAAGCTTTAATCTTTTTTTTTTTTTTTTTTTTTTTGGTTNAAAAAAAAATAATTTTAAAAGCTTTAATCTTTTTTTTTTTTTTTTTTTTTTTGCTTCATCAATTTTTTCCAATAAGATTAATTTTTTTTCAAGGTCTGTTTTTGTTATTGAGTTCAATATATGGTAAATGGGTCGATAGACGATAGATCAAAAGTTTTAACTTTGATAATCTTTAGAAAAGACTTATTATGTTTTAAAATTTTATTAATAATTTTTTAAACATTATGTCTTACTAATGATTCATCTACATGCAAACAGAATATCATAACTTGAAAAAAAAATTATAATTAATTTGAGTTATAGAGATTTCCTCATTTATAGAGATTTCCTCATTCCAATCACGAACATGTATGTTTTGTAGAAAGGAGGCAAAATGGATCTTGTCAAGTTTGATAGCGGTGGAGGCATATGAAGAAGGCAATTTATTTATTTAAGGCAATAAGTCAATGATGTCTTTTTTGTAAATTAAAAATAATTGGTATTAATTAATTATTATATAATTTAAAAAGGAAGAAAGAGGTGAAATAAGTTTGGAGAAAAATGGATTCACAAAAAAAAATAATCTCAAAACACCCGTATCATCTAGAGATTGGAGAGTCAAATGTTAAACATAAAAATTAAGAAGGGAGGTAAAAGAAAAAATAATAATTAAGAGGGGTCAATGTGTTGTAAATATGGAACATAGAAGGTAACTAGTCATAAAAGTTAAAGTAGGGTCACTTAACTCCATCTGACCCCACATGGGTCCGCCCTGGCCTTCAGTTTGCTCCTTTTCAAACGGCTAAATCTTTGTGGGATTTTCTAGCTCAACGATATATCGCAAAAGTTTTGGCTCACTAGTCGTCGATCTCTTGGTCAGTAAATTCGTGCGCTTCTCTCTCAAATCCAATTTCTCTGGGACCAATTGACGTTATCAGTACCTCCATGGTCATGCTGTAGTGATGCAGTAAAATTTCCAAATTATAAAGATCATCAACGTCTCATACAATTTCTCATGGCACTGAATGACACTTTTAAATTTGCCTGTTATCTTCGTATATCTTGTCCAAAATCCAGGAAAAGCCTTGCCTTAGTAATGTCCAAGCTCAAATTTAGCAAAGTTTATAAAAGATGGCTAGCATTATGCCTTACATCTTATGATTTTTTTTTTTCCTTGTAAGTATGTCGGTCGTCTTAAGTGGTATAAATTTCTTGCATACTTCTTTCTCCCTCTCTCTTTCTCAATTTTTTAAGTACAGGATTTTCAGATTACTATTACACCCTCTCTTAAAAAATTATGATTACGGCCAAACTTGCATAAATTTTCTTCACCGCCACTTGCGTGGGCTAATTGTCACCTACACTACTTGAAAACGTTGGTAGAAAATCTCTTCGGCTTTCGGCTCCATGTTCTGTTGACTTAATTGCTTAATTAGTTAACTTATCGTAAATGCATTCTAGATTTTTTATTATGCTCTAAAATTTCAACAAAATGCTGTTATTGAAGCCCAGCTCGAACTCCTTTTAATCCCCACTTATCAGTTTTTGTAAATTATGAGTATCAGACATTATAGGAAATCCTTATTTGTTTTTTTGGAATAGCATTTTCACTTCTTCTCTTCAAGCATCAAAGCAAGTGCTTGAATTACGCAATCTCCAAATCAGAATCTAAAGATATAGATAATCTTGTGGCTGCTGCTTAAGTGCAAGGATGCCTTTCACATTAATTACCAGTGACTGCAAAAACACTGTAGGCACCACACAAGATCAACTACGAAACCTAACAATCATTACATTTTTAGAAGTGTAGTGTGATTCCTTGTTTGATAGTTAAGAAAGCGACGAAAAAGCAATCGATAATGAATAAATAAAGTAGATCTAGGAGGAGATCGATGGAGATGGAACGATTGTCTGATAGCTATCTCAGACTACTGTAGTACAGCTCTGGAAATTCATGCATCTTATATCTTTAAAGGGTATTATTTTTTAAATAAAATAATATATATTTACAAATTAAATTTTTTTAATATATTTTATTAAAAAAGAGTTCTAGTGGGGTTTAAGTAACCCACATATTGAAACCATCACCAGAAAATATAGATTTGCAGGAAGATGGGGCCCGGTTGTTAGCTCCCTGATGGATCATTAGTTGAAAATGCACCTTCAATCAGGAGTTAGAAAAACCCATTGCATTATACTTGTTAATCCTTAGCTTTATGGATGTTCTTCACATACTTCTGTTTTTTAACCATCTAAATCTTCTTCTTTTTTTCCCTCAACCTGGGAGAGAGTGGACTTTTGTATTTTGATTCCTTTAAGAAGCTTAGGGCAAATTTGGAGTTGCTTCTACTGCAAAAAATAAGTAATTATTTTTGTAGCAAAAACAATAACAAATGTTTGAGGATGTTTTTAAAATTATTTTAAAAATAAGCTACTGTAAAAATAAATTGATTTTATAACGAGTTTTAAAAAATCAGAATTATCCTTATAAAAAATTTAAAAACACAAAATTATTATTATCTATTTGTAATGTTATTTTTCTATGGTTTATAGAATTAATTATATTTTAATTATATTGTTGACATATTATGTCAAAAATGATTTTTATAATTAATATTTATTGAATTTAACAAATAATTAATATTTATTGAATTTAACATATATATTCAAATTATAATTTATTTTATTTTTACATGTATTTATTTAATATGCTTTTATAAATTTCAAATTATTTTATAGATATATGTCTATTTTGGAATTATAATATTAATTTTATATTAATTTTTTGGCATTAAATTAAATTAAAAAATATATAAACTTTGATTGGCTATACAATTCATTTATTCTTCCTTTAATTAAGCTTTAAAATATTATGTTATTATTTATATAAAAATTATTAGAAATAATTTTCAAAAAAGAACAAGAAAAAGAATTGATTATTAAATATTAATAATCAAATATCATAAAGGTATAATATATATATTAATTTTGGTCATTTATACATAATAAAAACAAAATCAACAACAATCCTAAATATTTTTATCTTGATTGTTAAAAAAACAAAATAGATTTTAAAGCAGCAACAATCTCAAATTGGCCCTTTGGTTGGCAAATCCACTTCAAGAAATTTCATTTATAAACGATATTATTTTGCATCATGAAATTTCATTTATAAGCACACACGTGCACACGCACACACACACACACGCGCGCACATACACACACACGCACACGTGCACACCCACACGCACATGCATACGCACACATACATGCACGCGCGCGCACACACACACACACACACACACACACATATATATATATATATATATATATCTCAAGCTATTATAACTTTTTTTTTATTTAATTTTAAACGCTTCTTTATAACCTTTGATTTGCTATTATCCTTGGGTGGGAAAAAAAATTTTAAAGAAAATTTTTTTTTATGTCAACTAAACAACTCTTCCTACCATTAAATTAGAAAAAATAGATAACTATTAGAAAAGTATTTAAAATTAAGTAATCATAGGTTGAGCCCCAGATACATTGTGCTAAAATATTAAGTTGACAGTCTTAGATTAATTTTTTAAAATTGCGCTTAAAATATTCCAAATGTCGTCTGCCTCAAAAGAGATGTCACTCCAATGATTTCTTCCTATGCCTACGGTGGGATCAGACATCTCCATTGGTGGTGAAGTTTCTTCAACCCAGAACTGATTAGCGATTGGCTCATCACCGTTTAACTCACGGGTGGAGCTAGTGTTTCCTCCATTATCTTCTCGATCCTCTAAGATGCTATCCCACCAGTTATTATCATCTTCCAGTACCTGCATCTGCACTGCCCGCGGAGATGGCTTGCTCATATTATCTTTTATTCGAACATCTTCTCTGACTGTGATTTTCTCCCTCAACCAACTCGAATTTCTACTGTAGATTCGAGGCCGAGGCCTTACTACGATCGGCCTGACTATCTCACTCGTTTCATGGCTAAATTTTTTCTTATCATTGGAAACGACCTTCTTTGCTATGTGTGTGTTCCAGTAGTTCTTCACATCATTTGGTGTTCTTCCTGGAAGTCTTGCAGCAATCAGTGACCACCTATATGAAATTTTAAGACCGACATGTGAGTCTTCTTGTTGCATTTACGTGGGGATTAACATTAGTTAGTACTTGTCAACTTTAGCAAAATAACTTGTGTAACATATATACATACATCCAATTAATAAGACAATACATATGAATTATTCAATTAATATTACAAAAAATATGCATACATCCTTTTTTTTTAATTGGTGATATTTTCTCATTGATCGAATAATAGTAAATATCTTCTGTATACCAAAATTATCTCAGAATTTGAAGCAGTTCCAGCCGCATGCATAAGCATGGACCGACTGAAATATATAAATAAAATGTTAAAACTTAAAATTTTATGAACATAATTCAGTATCGCGCTTACTGTGTCTGACAACCAGAGAGAGCCTCTGTAAATTTATAATTCCAAAGTTTTTAATAAAAAATACTAATACTTATAATATGATTTTTTTTTTTAATTTTTATAAGCCGAATCGCTCAAGGAAGAATGATCATTTTATATAAACTCTGCACTTACCTGTTGCCTAGAAGCTTATGAAGCCTAACCATCAGATCAACTTCATCTGCTGCGAATTCTCCTCTCTTGATATTTGGCTTCAGGTAGTTCAACCACCTCAGTCTACAGCTTTTGCGACATCTATTCAACCCTGCAAATTAATGCAGAAAAGTATATGTAAATCCTGAAAGTAGACCTAGCTAGCTAGTTTGAATGCAAGAGTAACTTAATATTAGTTCTCCCTTACCTGCCCTTAGAGGAACTTGATGCCATTTGCCTTCTCCATATATTCCAACGCACTTCCTCAATAGGTTATCTTCCTCTTCAGTCCATGCTCCTTTTCTCACTCCTAAAGAACCCACCATAGTTGCGATATGCAAAGGTAATACAAAACAATCCTTTTCTTGTACTTTTTTCAAATCCTACAAAAGCCAAATCGTCCTCCATTTAAGCTTCTAAGGAGGCTGACGTGCATCTCTGCTATCCACAAATGGAAAAGATTTAAATCCGATAGCTTTAATCATATGGAGTTTTTGCCAACTATCAGTCAACCATTTGTTCCTTACTGAAAAGAAAAAATTCTTTCTGCTATGGTTGATGAATAATTTAATATATATAATCAGAAGACACTTATTCAACTATCAGAGTTTTTTTTTTCAAATCCTGCAAAAGCCAACTTATAGTAATATCGACGAAAATCTAAGTCGGTCTTGGAACTGTTGACTTCTCGATGGTCCTAAAGGATAACCATCAAAAAAACTTGTGCTATAAGAGTATTTGTCACAGTAGCATCTCAGAATTTTATGTTCACAAGATGAGGAGCAATGTTTTGATGATGATATAAGAGGCTACAGATGTTTGCCTTTTTTATATTTTCTGGACAATCCTTTTCTGTCACGCACCTTACCCTCGAGTCCAATCATTTACATTTATTTTATCAAATAAAAACACAACAACAACAAAAG
Organism: Bursera palmeri; assembly: GCA_026225775.1. Classification (NCBI taxonomy): domain Eukaryota; kingdom Viridiplantae; phylum Streptophyta; class Magnoliopsida; order Sapindales; family Burseraceae; genus Bursera; species Bursera palmeri. The sequence continues at coordinate 7,670 of JANKKB010000706.1, forward strand.
ATTTATATAGTTATTTCTCTTATAAATTTAATTATTGTCATAATAGATAGATTCTGTAATGGGCATATGTCAGGCCCAGGAGAAAAATATTGAAAAACCTATTTATCTTTGCAGAATGTATTGTCAGCTCCAAACCGACGGGTGTCAACACTAACAAAGTGATTCACATAATGAATGCCTACTAACTGTCCATGTCTCTGAAACGACAGCACAATAATCATAATAGATCCTGAAAATAAGACAAAACAAAAAACTTTAAGTGCACTGGGACCATTCTCCAGAAGCAATTTGTCCTTTTGTCTAAATGATGGTGACCAATCAGCGTCCGTGGCTGTAATAGCGAGAAAACCCCAAAAAGGCAATCACGAGGCTATCCCTTACTAAATTCGGAAGTGGCTCGTACACGTCGACACAATTAACGATTCATATCTGTGACTATGGCTGTAAATTAATTGTTGAATAATTTATTTTTTTTATTTTTTTTATTGATACGAGTTTTTACTCTTTTACGCTGTATCATCTGTGGTTGTAATATGTGATTGTAATAGCGATAAAACCCTAGAAAAAGCAATCACGAGGCTATCCCTTATCAAATTTGGAAGTGGCTTATATACGACGGCACAACTATCGATTCATATTCATATCTGTGACTATGACTGTAAATTAATTGTTGAATAATTTATTTTTTTATTTTTTTATTGATACGAGTTTTTTACTCTTTTACGCTATATCATCTCTGGTTGTAATATGTGATTGTAATAGCGATAAAACCCTAGAAAAAGCAATCACGATGCTATCCCTTATCAAATTTGGAAGTGGCTCATATACGATGGCACAACTATCGATTCATATCTATAGCTGTGGCTGTAAATTAATTATTGAGTAATTATCATTTTTTTATTTTTTTATTGATACGAGAATTTTACGCTTTTACACTATATCATACGTGGCTGTAATAGTGATAGAACCCCAGAAAAAGCAATCACGAGGCTATCCCTTATCAAATTTGGAAGTGGCTCATATACGACGGCACAACTATCGATTCATATCTATAGCTGTGGCTGTAAAATAATTATTGAGTAATTATCATTTTTTTATTTTTTTATTGATACGAGACTTTTACTCTTTTACGCTATATCATCCGTGACTGTAATAGCAATAGAACCCCAAAAAAAACAATCACGAGGCTATCCCTTACCAAATTTGGAAGTGGCTCATATACGACGGCACAACTAACGATTCATATCCGTGGCTGTAAATTAATTATTGAGTACATATCATTTATTATTTTTATTTTTTTTATTGATATGAGACTTTTACTCTTTTACGCTATATCATCTGTGGCTGTAATAGAGATAAAAACCCAGAAAAAGCAATCACGAGGCTATCTATTACCGAATTCGGAAGTGGCTCATATACAACGGCACAACTAACGATTCATATCAGTGGCTGTAAATTAATTATTGAGTATTATCATTTATTATTTTTATTTTTTTTATTGATATGAGCCTTTTACTCTTTTTATCTTCTGTTATTCTTAAGTTTTAAAAAAAATCTTCTCAAGTCTTCCAATTAAAAATTCTGTTAGTTAACATCTATTAACTTTCATATTTTAATAAATTTACTATTTTACTCTTACTAGCACATGTAAAAATATCTAATTTTTTAAGAACAATATTAAGTTAAATGATCAAATTAGATATATTCAACATCAATGCTTCTTAAAATCATTGTTCACTTTACAAAACAAAGAAATGATTAATATACTAAAATATATTCCTTCCTCCAATATGGGATATATTAAAAGAGATAGGTGGGATTTATTAAAAGAGATAGGTGGTAACTGAAGAATGAAAAATAAGTATAATAGTGGTGCAAGGGTGCAAGTGATAGAATCTAAAATATGAATGATAGAAGTGAGAGAGAAATTCAACATTACTGCTCTCAAACATAGGGCATTCGGCTGCCTTATTGTTCTTCAATCTCAAGTGTATCTCTAGTGTATATATAACATAGTGCAAGGCCCCTTTTTTTATACGAAGCTTGCACCCAAATTGACCGATATGATTAGTTCTACTTTGTACTCTGATTTTGCCCCTGAATATAAATTACTTCGGTAAGTTTTGCAAATCAATCTTGTAAGTTCTACACATTTCTTCAATTCTATAACATCAGTTCTGCAATATCAGCTCTTTCTCAGTTGCTTATAATAAGAACCGATCTATAGGAATTACAAAATTGGTGGGTAGCCAATTCTATAACTTGCAAACTGATACTAAAGATAATTATTAACTCATTTTAAAACCAAAGACTAGTCCAAGATAATTAGATTGCCCAGCCCACCAGGCATCCAAACATACTGTCTGATGGCCTGGACTGTCCAAGCTTTGGCCCATCCAATCAAATTCGAAAGAGGCAAAAGTTCTTCTGCCCTCTAACAGTTGAGTAATATTATACATATAATTTTTGTTTTTATAAAATTCAAAATATATTATTACATAATTATTGAAAATATTTTGTTTTTGTTTCTTTTAACACTAGTTACATCAGATTTTCTAGATTAATTTATAGGAAAAGTAGGTGTAATATCAAACTAGACCAAAGTCCTCTAAGTGATGTATTGATCTACTTTATTATCTTTTGTGAACTAGCTTTAACTTGATAGTTTTGTAAAGAAAATGGACTGTACAGGTTCAGTTCATGAGAGGACCATGAATTGTCTAGAATAGACACAACATATTTAGTTTTTTGTGACCTGCGGATGCCAAGACCAATTCATTTCGAGCAGTTACTTATTCCATGTGTTGCTAATTGACATTTATTGGAAGAAACAGACGATGGAATCCTTGCAATAGGCCTTTTATTCATCAGCTTACACAAGCATATACTAGACATAGCAAAGTGACAAATGAATTCCACACAGGCAGATACTTATCATAAGGAAAAGAAAACAAAAGAACAAAACCGATGTCCCGATTCCAACTTAATGGCTATCCCTTCGATAGAAAACATTATATGTTTGAGCATCTAATAAAATGGAGATCCATGGAGAACAGCCACTGCTACTGCAAGCTAGAGTCTTCCAACCAGACAAAACCAGTCAAGAAACTTCTATATTCCAGGTTAAGATGCTCAAACTTTTCCTGTACACTAAGCTGCTTAACAAACAGGGTTCATTGTGGATTACACACCCCTGGAACCAGGTATATCAATCCATTGTAGTTGGATCTCTATTTCACCACGCTCAACATTTCGCAATCTGAGAAACAAGTTTTGAACAACTCTTCCATCAGCCCAGAGAATGTGGCTCTCTTCCGCCAGGCAGTTTTCCCTGCTTGGCTGAACTTTTGTGATTATGGTTCCACTTGGAAGGCCTTCCAAGCGCATCCTTAGAGCAGCTAGAAATGGACTGATATCAAATTCTGCATCACCCATTTTGTCATCTAGACTGAATGAGTCTCTATCATAAACTGACTGCATCAAACGTCACAAGTAGTTTAGTTTTGAGTTTATAATTCAGGTTAATAAATTGTAAAAATGTTAACAAAGTGTTCCCTTGTCGAATTAACTACTACATTTCATGCTCATTAGCCAAGTCTTAGTTTACTTTTGACGATCATGGATTAGGAACAAATAAACTTTTCTTCAACAATCAGTTTATTCAAGAATGACATATATGATTTATTCATAGTTTATCGCAACTTTAGCAAACGAATATCCATCTGGAAGAGCGTTAGTGTATATGCAATTTTCCACTCGCAAAATTTAATTATCTGCGAGCATAGAGAAGTTTGAATCTAGGATCTTGGCTATCTTATTAACTGCATTCTTAACTAATTTTCCAGGTTAAGCCTATGCCTATTTTGTTTTGACATAAAGAACATAATGACCACAGGTTTTCGTCAGGACAAAATAACTGTTATTAAAATGCATCTAAAGAAAGAACATTGTAATTTTTACTTCTCTTTGATTTATTTACTTATTACTCTGTTATTAAGCACAAAATTCTTGTGAGAATAGTGTATATACTTACAAGCTTTATTGGAAGAGTTGGGTCTGCAACAGATAGGGTCAAATCTTCATTCCACTCAGGATTGACATTTTGTTTTACAACTCGAGTCTTCAACTTCTGTATCAGACAATCAATTTTGAAGCTTTCAGTTGAAATAATTAAAATAAAGAGCTAAAAATCCTTTGCATCTCTTTTTTTTTTTTTTCCCCCTCTTGCAATCCATAGAAGAAACAAATTTCGGCTAAAAATTCATTTGCTCTGGATAATAGTTAATAACCAAGCACAACCAAATACGAAGCATAATGTTTTTTTTTTTCCTTTTTTTGGTCAATTAATTTGAAAAATAATGGAGGCTGAACCAAAATAATGCAGAAAGGAAATATAAGTCTTGTGAGGACCAAACAAAATAGACCTGCCAATACGTTTGAACTACATACGCTTTGTCTTCCTCTGGCCCATATTTAATCAATTACGCAAAAAGCCAACTATTATGAAGCAGACAGAAAACCGCACATAGCTAACAATTGAATGCAAAAATTTATTTTTATACGCAACTTTCTTACCGAGAGGATGCTATTTTCTGGGTAATTGTTCATTAGCATAGAAGCTTTCCAAGCCATTGAAAAGAAAAAGGTTCTGATAACATAAACTTTGACCACAAAATAGTCAGTTATTTTTTGAGAAATAACAGATGTTGAGAGCTTGGATAATGATTAACCATTTTGAAAGGGTAAAAAGAATTACAAACTGAGATATAATAACATGTACAAACAGTTGAATTGAAATAGCAACTCTTCAAAACATGTTAAAATTTTCAATTATGATCAGTAGACCTCAGAAATCAGATCAGTTTCATCTTACACTTAATAAAAGAATAAGCTCCTAATTGGATTATCAGTCAGTCACAGAGTAAAACAAAAGTCAACCAAGACAGCATGCAAGAACTCATCACCAGGTCACCATTAACAGACTAAAATATCCATCAAAGATCAATGAATTCAGAAGCCAAACTGCAAGAAGAACCAAAAAGAACAGATCACAGAAACAGAAGAAGCGAATAAGTCACCTGTTTTCCCATCTTAATAACAACGTAAGGATCACTGCTCCGGACATCTCTGATCGCAAGATTCACTCCTTTGGTGACATGAATCCTGAGCAAGCCCATCAGATGCTCCATTGGAAACCCGATGTCGAAGCTGAAGCTTTCTTCTTGTTTTGTTTGTGGTGTTCAAGACTTGAAGATGCCAAGTAGCCAAGTAGTTATCTTATCTATGGTAAGTACTTACAATGACAAAGCCAACACTCGTGCTGTTTATATACGTCCAAGAAGCAAGCCCAAGTCACACCATTAAAAAGTGTAGAGTTACTTCTTGGAAAAATATTAATATATTAAGGCGTCAAAGGTAGTTTAGTTAGTAAATTTTGTCCAATCAACGTGCTAAGAGACAAAAAATCACATCCAGAGATGGATTTGACTCGTGAATAGCAGACGACTTGGTAATGGGAAAACGGGTCGGGTTTATTTGGGTGGGTGGGCTGCCGGCTGGCTGTCAGTTTGTGTTGACTGGGACAAGACTGGACGGCGTGACTGGCGTCGTTTCTTAACTGGATCTTCGATGGCTGGCCTTTCTGTCATAAAGAAGCTTTTATTAGGCTCAGCAACATCGCAGCAAATGTTTGACTTGCCTTTTTCGCTTTGAACTTAATAAAACATATTTTTAAAATTAAACAAAAATACATATCTCACTTAATTAATATAATAATTTCTGAATATTTAAAAAAAAAACTAAGCACAATAATCTCTTTTATAAGAATTAACAAACACCATTTGAGAAAGAGTACGATACTTTTCTTAATTTTTAATCTCAGATTTTATTTTAAATAATAAAATATTATCATTTATTTATCACATTATTCTATATTTTATTATAAAAAATATCATTAATATTTTATATGACATGTCATTTATGATAAATTTAAAAATAATATCATTGTTCTACAATAGATTTTATTTTTCGTAAAATTCGTTTAAAGTTACCACGGTGTAAGAAATAAAAATCTACAATAGATAATATTTAAAAAAAAAAAAAGATTAAGTGCTTTGAATTTAGTAATCCAAGGTGGCTACGAATGACCTCCAAAAGGTCCAATATATTAAATATTAAAAAGTAGCACATTATCAATGTGGTCGTTGTTGTAGGTTTTTTTTTTTTTTTTTTTTTTANCAATGTGGTCGTTGTTGTAGGTTTTTTTTTTTTTTTTTTTTTTCACATTTTACACTTTTTTAAGGAGATATTCCCCCCACCCCACCCCGGTTACGTTAAAAAAAATCTAAACTCCAAACTTTTATTAATCTAACACTTATCTCCTAAAAAATAACACTTATCCTTATATTTTTTTGGGATAAGTGTTAGTTTAAAAAAAAAACAGTTTTAATTTTTGAGAAATAAATATTAGTTTAACAAAAGTCTAGAGTTAAGTGCTTTATCAAAATTTAACTGGAGTCAGAGTAAATATCTCCTTTTCTAAGTGGTATCCCACTAATTTAAAAAAAAAAATTGAAAATTTTTCATTTAAATGTGAATGAAACATGTCTAAATATTGATCCAATTTTTGATGTCATAAATAACTCTTATATTTTATTTATATAAAATAATGTTATTAAACTAAAATTTATATGATATTAAATAAAAAATTTATATATTTATAAAATAACATTTTATTTTATAAAATAAAACACTGATAACAACTTTAACATATCGTTGGACGCACAAAACCACTAACAGTTTGCGAAGGGCCAATGCCAATGGCATAGAATATTCAATCAAAGTACTAAGGGCCACAACACTACTGGAAAGGGCTGTTATTAAAATTGAAATATATTAAGAATAGTGTGCAATCAATATTGTAAAGCAGCTTTCATAATCTATAAATTCATAATTTTAAATCGCATGACGTAGGACCTCATGGGTTGAAAATTTTATGTTTGAACTTTTTTGATTAATTGAAATTGATCATAAGATATCTTTCAATTATTCTCTTAAATGACTTGATAATTTCAAAATTTTATTGCTATTAATAGCATCCTATTAAATGATCCTAAGATTTATACCCAAAAAACAAGGTCAAAATTTGACATTTTTGAAAGTTTAGGGACGATCAATTTTTAGCCAAACCCCAAGGAGCAAATTGACATTATCCCTATAATTCTATACGATTGGACGTAACATTATAATATCTTGGTAGTTAAAAATTAAATAAATACAAAGATAATCATACATCTATATTAGCATGTTATATCAAATATAAACTTTATAAGTTAATTATATTTGAAAAGTTATTGATTGATCAGGTGCTTCTCTCTAAGGGGTCGTTTGTTGGGTAAAAATGTACATAAAAATCGGAATGAGAATATGGTATTTTCATTCTTATTGTTTGGTTAATAAAAAAAAAATCTGAAAATGGGAATTCCATTATATTAGGAAAAGAAATTAGTCATTTTCTCTCATCCCCTCATAAATCAGATTTAATTCCTAACTGGAATCAAATAAAAGTATGATTTTTCACTTTTCAAAGAAAAAAAGTTATAATATTTAAAAAAAAATAAAATTAATTAAAAATAGTATAATATTTTAAAAAAAGGTTAATAAATTAAAAAATGTTATAGTATTTTTTGAAAAAGTTAATAAATTAAAAAAATAATATTTTTTAAAATGGTTAATAAATTTAAAAAGTTATAATATTTAAAAATGTTAATAAATTTAAAAAATATTATATTATTTTTTAAAAAGGTAAAAAAATTACAAGAAATATGAAAATTTATATTTTATGATAATAATTATATATATTTTTTAAATATTATTTATTTTATACATTTTTATAAAAGAGTAATTTAAAAAATTGATATTGATTCCCAT
>JANKKB010000707.1:19703-34144 GCA_026225775.1 Bursera palmeri
TATCATTTGGTATCAGAGCCAGAGGTCGACATTCGGGAAAGGGCTACCGGCGGAGGGTTCTGACCGGTGGAGGGTTCTGACCGGCAGTGGGCCGAGTGAAGTGTCGTCGAGTGAAGCCGTCGGGACGTCGGCTTTCCGAGGAGGGTATATTGATAGGGACCTGGTACCAAGGTCCCACATTGAGTAGTATGGGCTACTTGGTGGGGTATTTAAGTGGCTTGACTCTCCCTCCTCATCAGCTTAATTTTACGATTGTAATGGGTCCCCATCAGCTATTAACCCTTCTCGTAGGTTTTGCATTTCTTTGAACTACGAATATTTCTCAAATATTTTTAGTAGTCTTCTTCAACCTACTTGTCCTTAGGCACTTAGGCTCTAGTTTTTTATCTTTCTGAACATTCTTCTCATAGCTGATTATTAATCCTTATGGTCATAGCTGAATCTTTAGAAGAATTTTCAGCATGTGAAAAAATATCTACCTTTTGGTTCTTTGAATATTGTTTATTTAATTGAATTTTTGGGTTATTTTTCCGCTACAACAACATATTTTTCAGAGGACTGCGGAAAAACCATGCTTAAATGGTGTGACTGAGGATGGAACGTGGAGGAAAGCATTTGTTACAGTGGCCATTTTGCTTGTTTTGTTAACTCTTCTTCCAGTTTGGTATGAGCTTGCAGAAGAGCCAGGTATAGGTTTTGTAACCACATTTTTGATGATATTATTATACATGGTAAAGGCAATTTCTACTCTCTAAGTGTAGCGAAATGAGTTATGTTCTATCTGTCGTCAATCTTGTAATTAATTTTTTTCCTTTTTTTTTTTTGTCTGATAATTTGTTTTTCCTTTGCCATTTTTCATATTTTGGCTAATAGAGAGTCTTGGCTGTAACTCAATCAAGACTTTATTTTAAAAGCCTTTTATACAGTTTTTATGTGATGTTTTGTGGCTTGGAATCGCATTATTATATAGTATTATGCGCATATGTAGTTAGCTGCAATAAATTTTTTTGAATTGTAATTGTAACAACTGAAGGTCGTATCAAGCAAGAAAAGGAGCTGTTTTTGGAGTTGTTGGGCAGGCTCAAGTGTTATATACTAGTAATCTCACGCATTAGGGATGAAAGACTTTTTTATATAAACTTGCTCTCGATCTATGATACCCAAAATGGCGATGCTAATCGGATGTAACCCATTGCAAATATACTCTGATGCCTTGAGATGATAATTTTTTGTAAATAATTTACAAGAAGAAGATTGTATTCAATCTTTTTGATTTGATAAGTTCTTGAATGTTTCACTAACTCAGGATGTCATATTGAACAGTAGCATAGTTTTAATTAGAAACGCAATACTGGAATATTTATCATCTAAATAATTATTTTGATGGTATCATATTAATCAAAAACCAATCCTATCAATTTTGAGTTGTAATAATTGAAGAATTTCTACTTAACAATTGCTTCTTTTTGGGTTATTTTGGTTAATTTCCAAAGTAATTGTCGAATTTGTGGCTTTAATCAGGAAGAAGGCTATTACTTCGGGTCCATTTGCCGGTGTTGCATTGTCTTTTTCAATGATGTTGTTGGCCTTTTACTTTTATCAAATCCAGATTCTGTAAGGGATTTGGTGCGGGTTCCAAGCACGTTGTTTCAAAGATCTTTGCTCCTTGGCCACATCAGTAGAGCCACCCTTGGTTAAGTGTACATCCCTAGCTCCTTTGCTTAATTTCATAGTTTTTTATTCAGCTAAAAACTGTGTTGGGCATTACAAAGGTTATACTCTGGATTCAGTGGTTATGTTTCTTGTTTGGATTAATATTCTAGCAGCTGTCTCATTTTAGATGGAGATGTGTTGCTCTCATCATGAAAATTTTGTATTGACACTTCATGGCTACTAACATGCAAGGCAATGCATGTTTCCACAGTTACAATTGCTGGACTCTTTTATTTTCCTTAATATGGCATTAACATGTTTAAGATATATACAATGTAGTGTTGCAGGTGTGATTTAACCATGTCAGCTGTGAATGTGCTTCCAGTAGTGGGATGCCTTGATGGTGGAAGAAATGCTTGATGGAGGTGCATATGCAGTAACACAGTTGTTTCAAATGTGTTGAAATTAGTTTAACAATAGACCTCAACTAGTGTCAAGGTTATAAAATAAGAAATGTGAATATAGCTAGCTGTCACGAATGGCCAGATTAATATGTAAGAGGGCTGATATGTATTCAGTCCCAATCAAATACCACTTTTATTGTGCATTCAATTTAGAAAACTTAGTAGATAGAGCTAAAAATTTTCATCACATGATTAGTATTAGCTATTAAAGATATCTGTAATATTATCGTGGGTGACAGCTGACTTAATTCAGTCTCATATTTTTAAAGTCTATCTATTTACTATTTGATTGAATAAAACAATGTATGTCACTCTGAAGAACTTGGCCCTACATAGAGAATCAGTGCAAGTTGGAAACCTGGAATTCAAAAGCCTAATCATACCCAATTAACTTTGAAATTAAAAAAAAAAAATGCCAAATCCAAACACCAAAACCCCATAAATTGTTTCATTCTCTTCAGCCTTAATTCATTAAATCGACCAAAAAAAAAAGCAATATATTCATCAAGAATCATCACTGTGAAGAAAATTTTATTAAAACCATAAACATAATAACATGTGGTAAAAAATCAGTTCACGAGGACAAAGTTCTGAAAATCCTCTTAAGAAAAATACAAAAAAACAGAAAAAGGAAAAAAGCTCCAGCATTTGTCTTCTCATCAGTAGGCAGGGAAGTCAATGTGTAGCAGAGCTTGAATGATCCATTCTTCTTTAACGCGCGCATAACCTTGGACCCCCGACTGAAAGTTTTGGCCTGCAGATTCGCTTCCACTTAGGCGCGCCAATCTTAAACCTTTCTCTTCTTTCAGTATCATCCTCGTTCACTATTATTTCCTTGCATATCTCTGAAACTAGAGACGCAGCTCTCTCAGCCTTGTCACCACTCTCATTTCCCCCATCTATGCCACGATGAACATGAACAGGTTTTTGTGAGTCCTGTGGCGGTTGATAGGCAAGCTTGTGAACATTCAAAGTAGAAGAGATTAACTGGGCCTTTCCCTCTGCCGTAACTCTAAACCTTATAACTAGTCGCCTCTTCTTCGTACCGGCCTCCGTGTCGTGATCCAACCCTTCAACTTTGGTGGGTGAACCAACTTGTTGTCGTTGATAACTAATGATGTCTCCGCCAGTCTCTTTTGGAACTTCCCCAGGGCCACTCAATGGTATTGAGTTGCGCTTCGCAATCCGATGATCAACGGGGTACAAGAAAGAGTAGTCTCTTGAGTACTTGAGGCTTGCAATTTTCTCTCTCCGAACTTGAGGATCAGTATTTTCGGAGAGTTTCCTAATCGGTTTGATTCCGGGTTTCATTGGGAAGCCCCTACGACAAGGAAGAGTACTACTACTACTAGTGCAGATGGTCTTGACCATTGTGAATGGGTAGGGTTTGTTTCTAGGATGAGCGGGTTTCTATATATTTTAGTAGAAATTAAAGATGATGATGAGAAGGCATACAAGGAGATGATGGCAATGAGATTGGGTAGGCTTATAAGCGTGTTGATCACTTCCGGAACACGCTTTCCTAATTCACTTCGGAACAGGCTTTCCTAATTCTAATAGGTAACGAACATTATATTAGCGTTAAAAGTCTTAAAAATATATGTAACTTTGGCGCCAACTCAACGGTTAAAAGATTTCCAAATAAATATATGTGGTCTGTAGAAACATAATCGTTAAAAAAATAATAATAATAAAAGTGAAAACAAGAAAATATAATAAAAGATTTCCAAATCAAAATAGGCGTTAGAAGTTCTTGAAGACGGAAGTTTACCCCATCCCCATGGCACTCAGCAACTCAAAAAGAACCCAAGAAAGTGTCACCAGAAAACCGCCATCGCAGACGGAGAGGAACAGAGTCCATTCCTCCACTGTGCTCACCTGATTCTGCCATGGCTGAACCCCTCAGAACTGCCCAACAAGGCCCTGTCCTGGAAAACCCGTTTTCAAATTTCCAAATCCATCACTCGGATCCGCTCACTCACGCTTCAGGTCCTTGGAGAACTTTTGCGTCCCATTTCATAATACGGCCGATGACATCCCCTACGCATAATTCTTTTACACCGCATCTCAACTAATTGCTTCTTCCGCCTCGTATTTCCTACAACGCCAGTGTTGGGGAGCCACTCAACTTGGTCCTCACTTGGTGGCACAATCAGACCCAGATAAAAATTCCAAGGAACTGGCTCCTCTCGTTGAGGAATAGGTGAAACTGAGTGGAAACGGTGTTGAAGCAGGAGGTTGGTGGACCAGTACTGTGGTGAAACTGTATCTGGCTGAGAGTGTAAAAAGCGTTTGGGTGTCCGTGCTTTTCAGGAGTGGAGGAGGCGGGCATGGCGAGTGAGTGCGGACTGAGTTGTGGTTGCGGGTTGGAGTGTGAGAACCGGTTGACTTAGAGAGGAATATCAGTCCCGTTGAAGATAGTAGGGGACGCGAAGAAAGGGTAGGGCTTGTATTCTCATCAACTGGTACGCCAAGGTCAATTCATGTGCGAGGGTGGTAATCTAAAAATGAAAACATTTGGTTTGAACACACGAAAGTTTATCAGAATGATTAGGTAGGAAGCTTTGGTCAATCAAAAACACTCTTGGCAGACACATTAGGCCACTTAATTGAAGGCTTGGCAACTTGAAGTTTAAAGATATAAGCGTAGTGATTCACACAAGACTTAGGCTAAATGTGCTTCGTTTTTGTGCAATTTTTAAATGTGTAGAACATAAAGTTTTCAACTTCTACTAGTTCTAATTTCCAATTTATTTTCAAAAACTTGATATCATTGCATTGAGTTGAAATCCATGAGTTACTGGATGTTATTGTTGTAAAAACCAAAAATGTCATTCTCTTAATTTTATTTTGGATGTTTTGAATCTCAAAAGTTGTTTTAGAGGAAGCATTGTTGTAGACCTATTGTTGTAGATTTAAAATCAGACTATTGTTTATCTGGTTTATGGATTTTTCAGGCAAATTTGATGTTAGTACTTCGTGGATGATTTGATTTGACTATGTGTTGTTGGTGATTGTTGATAGTGGACATTGTTTTGTTTTGATGTTAAATAATCCCATTTAAACAAAATTCCTACAAAAGTATTCCATTTTTTATCACACAAAGAAGGAAAAATCTTTTGTTCTTATACGTTGGTTGATTCTCTTCCATCCCCAAAAAGATTATCCAGTGGGTTAGCATTTGAATATAATTGGGTGAATCAAATAGATTTATTTATTTTTTCTTCTATAATTAAATATAGATCAGTGTAGCTGGACTAAGTAGGTGTTTGTTTTCTGATATGAAGTCCGAACTCAGATATTTTAATGTGTTTGTGTTTTGGCTTAAGACTTACCCAGATAGTTTTTTATGTGAATGGATAAAACTAAATTGTTTATGTTTTATTTGAATGTTGAAGTCTGTAACGTTTATACCATCTTAATTCTGTAAATACCATTATTTAATTCATTTACAACCATTTATCCATAACTTTTACAAAACAATACATAAATTAGAATATAGATTATCTTTTATTAATTTAAAAAAATAATAAAATTTTTAAATACTCCAATATTAATATTATCAAATATTGATTTGTAAATATTTTTAATATGTCAAGTATGAGCAAACAGAAGTACATAAGTGAAAACAACATAGATAAGAATTACGTATAAAAATATGAATGTTAGACATTTTAATTAGATGTTAAAATTAAAAAAAAAAACATATCTTTCCGAATATATATATATATATATATATATATATACCCTAATTCTAATTAAGAGGGACATAAAAAAAATCTTAAAATATAGAAGTTTGAACGGAAGTTTCTTGGAAAAAAAAAAAAGAAAATCTCTCTTATAACAAATAATTAATGAAGTGCATTAACTTGAGGCCTGTGTATAGCACATTTATGTACTATTTATAATTTGGTCTAATAATCTAACACCTTTTGATTTTTGATTAGGACATCTACCAAAGTTATTAAAATGTTCCCATTCCCAAAAACCCCTCAAGTTTTTTTTTTTTTTTTTGACATTTATCCTTACTTTCAACCTTAATTCCATTCTAGTTTCTTTCAACATTTCTGATTTTATTTTGACTTTTCTACAAGAGGCCATTGAATATTGAGCTTTTTGTTCCTGTAATTGCTGATAAGTTCAATAGCTGCAGTTCTTGCTCCCTTCCGCTGAATTCTGGAATCTTGACCTGGTTACCTATTTGGAGTTGGCTGTTTTGGCAATTAAAATGTCAGTCTTGTCGCTGTTCTTTCTGGGAACTTGGTTGGAGAATGGGATAAAAAAGACTTCGCAACTCACAAGGATATCGTTTTGCAAGAATTATATTGCTGGCATGTTGCAAGGCTGTGTTTTTGTGCAGTTATTTCAAACGTCAGTCCACACCAGAATAGCAACATGCACAAATATAAATAAAATCATAGACCTGGTTACCTATAGTGCAGCATGGAAACGAGCCCATAAGATGAAACTCAACAAAATATAATTCATTTCTCCCACCACATTTTATTCTCTTCAATTGCAATCTAATGATTTCCGATAGTTGCTTGATTGTTTCTAATATGCCGGTCTCTGCTTAAAAATTCGATCCCAGAGTGGATTACTTGATGAGAACTGCAAGCAGAAAGATGATATCAGGTTATTTGTTGCTTTTTACTTCAAAATTAAATCTTTGATCTGGATGCAATTAAACCTGAATGTCTTTCATGTTTCATCCTTTTGTCTTTCTCGGCCATGATTTCAGATAAACTACATACTAGGCTGGTGGTTGATATATCTCTCTAATTGTATACAAAATCTTGTTCTTAAATCATAATTGTTTTTAAATGGCATTTAATCGTTACATTATTTTACAATACTATTCCTACAATAAAGTTGCAACAGTTTTTCTCTTTTAGCTTTGTTAAGTGAACATAGAAAATGATTCTGGAATCAACCAGAATATATACTTAAAGGGCTTGAAGAACACTATAAAAAAGACATTTAGGGCGACATTGACAAGCATGAAAATCTTATTTAGTCAATGGGTAAAGTTATGGCAAACAATTGAGTTTTCTCTTTTAGCTTCGTTGGGTGTATGCATCGCTTATTTTATTGAGCAACCTAGATAAGGTTGGATGCTTCCCTATGTCTCACCTCAACGTTAATTAGCATTAGAAGAATTTTCAAAGCAAGTTTGCTGGAAAGTTGGTCTTCATAGCCGCAATTGAAAGAACAAAAGTTGCAAAAACATGAAGCACGTTGGCTGGAAAGTTGGCTGGAAAGTTGGCCCAATATTGCCACCTTAGAAATCCTATCAATATCTATTTTGTTCACATTATTTATACCAACAAGCACTTGCTTGTCTTTCTGTTATTGCTTGACCAATTGAATCCTTCCCATCTTTTAAACGTGCATACCCTCATTGAGAAAACTCATTTTCTTACCATAGTTTCCTTGGTTCATTGTTTGATATTTTCCACTGTTATAGCGGCGGTAGCCAACATTACAACAGATCAACATGCTCTGCTTTCTCTGAAAGCTTTATAACTCATGGTTACTTGTGGCTATCATACAGCAGAATGTAATAAAAACGATGTAATTTGGGGCAAGCTTTGAGTGGATATGATAAATGATGGATGTTGATTTCAAGTTTCAACTTTGATACAATATTGTAGACAACTCTGTCGTTTGATATTACATTTGGTAGTGAAGTTAAAAAATATGCTTCAGGCTGTGCAAATTAAAAGTGGTGACTATGACAAATGATTTTATGTGGATTTATTTTGTTAGAATTTGAAGTTTATATAGTGTGTGTTAGTGTGTATACGTGGTTGGATGGACTTGGATTCAGTGTCATGTTTGCAGGGTGGAGCTAAGCTACGTTGTTGTTTTGGGAGGGCCCGAAATTTTTTTAAAATTACTTATAAAAGAAATTAAAATTTTAACAATTTAACCCTTTATATATATATATATATTTTAATTATTTCACTTTTGGCCTCCTTTTAATTGTTATTTTCTTTTGAAGCCCATTGATTATTTTTTATTTTTAATTATTGACCTCTCAAGTCTCAACTGTCAAATTCAGGTTCCATTTGATAATATCCATTTACCATCGGCAGGATTTTATAATTTTTTCTCAAGTCTAGTCAATGCCGTCATTTACTATTTCTCATCAAAGCCAGTCAAGACTGTGGGCTATGTACCCTAGAAGTCAGGGGCTGCATAAATCTACCACATTTTTTTAAGAGAAAAATTGGGCGTGGCCGCGTGGGGCATGACCTCCACCACTGATAGGACGTTTTTGCATAATTTTCTATTCGTACGTACAATATATCGTCATCTGCACCACAAGCTATTTATCTCCCAATTTTGTAGATATAACTAATTAATTAATTTAACTTTCGGCACTGAAACTCTGGTTCTATCTCTATGATGCCGATTCTACAACTCTTGTCCGGCACAAGAACTATTGCCTTTATCCATCTACTTTCGTTTCTATCCTTTCTTCTATCACAGAATTCGTCAGGCACTGATGATCAAGTCACTACCTTCATCCCGTTTTGCGAACGTACTGATAATAATACTGCTTCAAACCCTTCCCTCAACTACATACACAATCTTAATCGCGTCTTCAACCAAACGCTTCACAAGGAAGGTAGCAATTCCTACTATTACACCACAACTGATGGGGAATATCCAGACAAAGTCTATGCTCTTTATCTTTGTAGGCTGTTTGTAACTCATCAGTCCTGCCGGAGCTGCTTAGCTGAAGCAACCGAGATGATAGTGAATACTTGTAATGGCACCAAGGAGGCAACTATATGGTATGAGGAGTGCCTAGTGCGCTATTCGAACAGAAACTTCTTCTCTACTGTGGATACATGGCCATTTCTTTTCTATCATAACCAAGAAGACGCTAAGGAACCTGACAAGTTCAGTAAGACTTTGGAGAAGTCGTTAGATGAAGTAATTGCAGTGGCGTCTTCAAATGCTTCTAAGTATGCAACCTCGAAGGTTAAAATTTCTGGGTCAGATACACTATGTAGTCTTGTGCAGTGCATACCAGATTTGTCACAATCTGACTGCTCTCGTTGCCTTCAAACCGCTGTGAGCAGACTTTTTGATGTACGGATCCAGAAGAAAAAGGGTGCTAGAATTTACAATCCTAGTTGTATTATGAGGTACGAGATGTACCCCTTTTTCGAAAACACTACAGCCGGAGCTCCAGAAAATAATGAAAGCGGGAGCGCTAATGGTGAGTTCCCGAATTTGAGGTAATGAATGATATATACACTAGATAAGCAGTGGAAACAGGAGCTGCAATTCAGATGGTATCTCAGGGCACTCAAACTAATGGTAATGGGACATATTTCTTCTTTTGTTATAATGAATTAGCTTATTAAATGAAATATATTTTCTCTTTGGAAGGAAGGAAAGCGGCATGGATTGCAATCGGCATAGCATTATCAGCAGTAACTGTAGTGGCTCTGTTTAGTTATTTTCTTTGGCACAGACGGAGAAGACTCAGAAGAGGTAAAAGACAGGAAAGTAATCTGTTTTAGTTTACAAATGAATGCCATATTCATATTAACTCACTCTGCAGTCTTGTTTTCTCTGTTTCACACTAAATAAATATTTTGTGCCTTGCAGGGGAGAGAATGAACAGTCCAGAGGTTCCATTAAATCCCTTGGACGGAATTAGAACTGGAAATTACTTTTTGAATGATATTTTACGGGAAGCGAAGCATGAGGAATCTCAAGAGTTCCCTCTGTTCCCCTTGGATGTCGCCCTCCAGGCCACACAGAATTTCTCTGATCCAAATAAGCTCGGAGAAGGCGGGTTCGGCCCTGTTTACAAGGTAACTACAACAGAACAAGGAAGAACAGAAACTGCTATTATTGATCTAATGTTTAAATGTAATTTGATTAATTAAAGGACTCATTTCTTTCGAAAAGGCAGTTTGCTCCTCTTCATTTTATAATTTTATTAGTGGTTACAATAAAAGTTACTTCCAGGGAATATTAGCGGATGGCAAGGAAATAGCAGTGAAGAGGCTTTCAAGAACATCTGGGCAAGGGCTACAGGAATTCAAGAATGAAGTTACTTTAATTGCCAAATTACAACATAAAAATCTTGTCAGACTCTTGGGATGCTGCTTGGAGGGGAATGAATTGCTGCTCATCTACGAATTTATGCCCAACAAAAGCCTTGATCTCTTTCTTTTTGGTTCTCCTCTCAGACTCTCTAATTCTAGTTTTTGTACACATTGAATGTATGATTAGATGCACTCTCTTAATCGCTGGTTGAGATTTCTGCAAATATGCATGTAACGCATACTGTGGATGGAACTTCAGCTAAATGCTGTCGTATTAACCCTTTAACATTATGATCGGATTTACCTGGGTTGAAGCTTGTGAAACACATCTGCGTTCATCCTGCACCACCACAATTGTTACCAATTCCTTTTTCTTTTTTCTTTCCATTCCCTCCATTCTTTTAACTACAAGGATGAGATAATTAATGAACTTGTCTTATGTTCAATTCATTATTAGATTCAACTAGGGGTGCACAACTGGATTGGGAAACACGAATGAGCATCGTTAAAGGAATTGCACGGGGTCTTCTGTATTTACACGAGGATTCTCGACTCAAAATTATTCATCGTGACCTTAAAGCAAGTAATATTTTGTTAGATCATGAAATGAATCCAAAGATATCAGACTTTGGAATGGCAAGGATTTTTGGTGGAAATCAAAGTGAAGCTAATACCAACAGAGTAGTTGGAACATAGTATGTGGATTTCTTTTTATTTTTATGCTTGATTTCATTCTTCTAGGAACAATATCTGAATTACGACATTTCCTTTTTCTTATATATTTCAACTCATATTTAGATTGTCATGAAATTGAAGCAAAATATATCCCGTTATTATTTGCAAAGGTTCAATTATGATTCTAGCAAAGCATGCCATCTATAATGTTTGGCTTGAACTTTATGACCTCTATACCAGGATTGTTACTGAAGTCGCCTGCAGATTCAACATCCTGGATTCTTTTCATTTATTTTTTGTGGCACTGATTTTCAATTTTTTTGTTCCAATTTCAACCAGTGGATACATGGCCCCAGAATATGCAATGGAAGGACTATTTTCAGTTAAATCAGATGTGTTTAGTTTCGGAGTTATTCTGCTAGAGATTTTAAGTGGGAGAAGGAATACTGGATTTTATCTTTCCGATCATGGTCAAAGCCTTCTTACTTATGTAAGTTACTAACCTTGAGAAATGATTTCTACTGATTGATGCAGCAACTATAGTTTATGATTTTGTATATATAATATTTCAGACCTGGAAGCTATGGTGTGAAGGACACGCCTTGGAGTTGATGGATCCAGTACTCGTCCAGTCATGTGTTTCCGCTGAACTGTTGAAATTTATCCATATAGGATTGTTGTGCGTCCAAGAAGACCCGGCTGTCCGACCTACAATGTCTTCTGTGGTTGTTATGTTGGCAAGTGATACCATTACTCTTCCTAAGCCAACCCAACCGGCATTTAATGTTGGCCGAGTTTTCGTGACTTCATCAACTCAATCCTTATCCGAAAATAAGGTTTGTTCTGCTAATATGGTAACCCTTTCTAATGTAGTACCACGCTGACAATTTTGTGGTTTGCTTCCTTTCTTATTATATCATTCAATGTAAAATCCATAGACAATGGTGTGATTTCAAACTATTTCTCATCTTCCTACATCATAAACTTTTTTATTTTAATCACGACCAACAGCAGTCCATTCACTTGATAGAAAATAAACTCATGAGAGCAAAATGTGAAGTTAAGCTGTACCACTAATTAGTGAGAGAAGATCCACTAATTTAGAAAATCATATTGCTGCAGGAAATTTCTTTTACCGTTAACCATCCATCTCAGTGACATTTCACCAAACACTTGTGATTGTGGAATTTATACGGATTAAGAGGGGAAACAATGTCTTTTTACTTTTAGTTATTTATTCCCTTTGTTAAGTCATTGGGTTTGTTTCCTATTTAGTCCTTTAGACTACATTTTCAGTTGGACAAAAGAGGTTTCTAGCGCCATATCCATAATGGCACGTAAAATGACATGACCCGAAAATATTAGGCTTAAATGGGTCATGACACTTTGGATCATGCGTCAGGCTGTGACATACTTCGGCCCAAGCACAAATTGACCAACATATGTTATGAAAAAAGGATAGTTCCATTCAATGCCCACCTTTTAACCGACACACCCATTTTTTAGTTTTCCAATTCAATTTTCGAATTACACTTTCATTGTAAAGGTTGTCCACTCAGAGCACTTAAACTAAACTTTATTGGTTCTAGTACTAATAGAAAGCAGATTCCAATAATCCAACAAGTGAGACATATCTTTGTTAAACTAAACTTTATTGGTTCTAGTACTAATATAAAGCAGATTCCAATAATCCAAAAAGTGGGACATATCTTTGTTACTTTTGTTCATTTTTGTTCTCTGTTACCATAAATTAAGGAAGTAGATGACATATTTGGAAAGAATCTTGAAAAATTTCTCCAACAAATTTGAGAGAGAATCTCCAAAAAAAAATTATTAAAAGGATTGCATAGACGTGGAACTTGGGGTTTATTTGATTTGAAAGTTAGAGTTAAATTAGGTTTGTGTCAAATGTCAGATACTACTACCTAACACTATCTGACATTATCTGACAATGTTCTCCGAGTGTGAATGATGTCTGACAGATACTATCGAATGTTCGATGTATCATAATATCTAAATTTTTTAGAGGTGAGTCAATTCTCAATGAGGTTGACTAGATTTGGTCATTTTTGTAAACACAACTTAAAATTTTCCATGCAATTTTAAAACTAATAACCGTCCTTTCAATTACATAAATATCCTTTTATTCTTTTTCGTTTTAACTACATCCCATATAAAAAGGTTACTTTTACTATTTTCTTCTCTAAGAAAGCAATAAAAAGGAAAATAAGTTTATCTCTTACATTTTTTAGATTCATGAGAATTAGTTATCAGTTTTCTTATTTTGTTGGTATCAATTCTTCAATTATTATCTTAATAACTACATAACAACAATGAGATTACTATCAACATTAGATTAAAAA
Source organism: Bursera palmeri (assembly GCA_026225775.1). Lineage (NCBI taxonomy): Eukaryota > Viridiplantae > Streptophyta > Magnoliopsida > Sapindales > Burseraceae > Bursera > Bursera palmeri. Next base: position 32,934 of record JANKKB010000707.1, read on the forward strand.
AATTTATTGACCTTAGAAACTACAATAGAAATATAATAAATTTTAAAGGATGATTTTTAATTAGTAATACTTTAGACTTAATAGGGGTTTCTGGGTTGCACTTCTGAAAATGAGAGAATGCATAATTTGATTTCATTCGGAATGAAATGCAATCTGTACAATTGTTCGCTATATATATCTTGCTACTAAATCTTTCTTACCCGTTACTTGTTCCTGTTTCCTTTCACTTTCCTTTCTGTACCTTAGTTTAATGGTGATTGTTATTATTATTATTATTCTTACTTTGGGAAGTGATGAACAGAAGATTTAGTGAACTTGAGTGAGATGGAATTGGGCATGTTTCACTCTAAGCACTCTTTGTCATTTCTTCGCTTTGGGTGCCATTTTTGGTTCTCCAGCTTCGATGACCATGTAAACACAGACGGCTGATCTTGAAGAAATTACTAATCAAAATTTTTAAGCAGCAATTTTTTTTTTTCAATAATATCATTCTGGAGAAAAGGAATCAAAGTTATTTCTACTAATTTCAAGGTTTGCATTGAATTTGATAGGACTCTACTATTCTATAAAGGATCGTGTGATTATAGGCCTGGAATATATTTAATTTTTATAGGCACTAATGGCATTAGATGAAAGAGAATGAAGATGAAAGACAAAGTATTAAAAGCTTAGAAAAAATAAAATTTATTTAATATCAATTATGTCACCTAACATCTACTTATATATTTTAAAAGAAAATATTTAATTTATGAGTTATTTGAATCATTAATTTTAATATCATCTGATGATTTATAATTTATATTAAACTTTAAGTAAAAAGTTTGTATCTTCTAACATGTCCTTGTATATATATATATATATTATAAGTCAAACAATTTTAAGTCTAAAATGTATTTCCGTCCTATCAACCTCGTTTATGCTGATGGATGAGTATTTCACAAAAGTTCTTCGTCATACAAACAGGTTACTATTTCCAAATTCCAATGGCTGAGCCCCTGCCCCAGTTGCAGGTACCTAGATCAATTTAATTTAATTTAATTTTTTTTTGGTGATAAAGGATACTGGAGGAAGCGCAGAGGCGTGTGCACGGTGCAGCAGATGGTGGTTTCTGCAAATATTGAGATGAGTTTATTGGATTTTATGTGGATTTCATTATAAAATTGATAAGTTATAGAAGGATTAATTGTAATAAATTATATCCGAAAATTATT
>JANKKB010000709.1:0-24453 GCA_026225775.1 Bursera palmeri
TAAATTAATAGCACTTAAAGTGTAAAAATGATATTTAAACTCATAATAAATGTACACTTTTAAGTGCTTATCACTTTGTATTTCAAAATTTTCATATATATATATATATATATATATATATAATACATGATATAATACTATATAACATAACTAATATTAAATCAATATAGAATGTAAAGTCATATGGTACATGGATGTATACAATTTATTAATTTTGAACATATGTTTCCATTTACTTGTAGAAAATATAGTTAGCTAAAAAATTGGATGATTCATACTATAAATTCTTGTATTATATTTTATTATAGGAATATATTATAGTAATTAGTTATTATTGTGTTAAGCTGATCCCATTCTCTACCCAATATTTTTGGTTTAAAACGGAGCACCTAATAAACACTGAACACGCTGAAAAGTCAATGCCTTCCTCGTATGGACTAGGCAGGTCTTCTGCAACTCAAAGAAGACCACTTCAAACTCCAGACACCCCGGACCCGGTTGCTACCAGACCCCACTATCCCGTCATAGATCAGTCTCCCACTCCTAAGCCTCTGTTTCAGTATATAGCACTTGGGCTTATCATATTCCTTGGCTTGCTTCAGTTCCTACCCGCAACTCATTTTCGAGACCCCTCCGATCCTTTCAGAAAATGGCTTCCATATGCCTCCAACTCCTCTGTAAGTTACTCTTTTTTTTGCTTCATGTTCTGTGCGTTTTACATTTTATGGCAAAGGTGGGCATAGTCATGAATTTTTTTTTTTAGCAGATAAACAAGGCTAGGAGTTTTGATGATCGAAAGTCTGGTTTCGTGACCAGCAATGGGAAAGAAGATGGAACGGTGCACATTGTGTCATGGATGGATTGTCTGGACCTTCGAGTGCTTGCAGTTCTTGCCAACTCGACACTGTCAGCCTCCAGGTTTGGTTTATTTTCTGTTTGAGAGTTATTGTAATGATGAAACTTGCTGTGAGTGTTATGTGTTGACCTTGCATTGACTAGATTCTGGCCTCGCATTTGACTCTTCACTGCACTGAACTTCAAATACATTCAGCATAATCAACAAATATATGTAATCGAATATATATATGCGTAAAGATTGATGTGAATTCATATATATTGAACTATTTTTCTAGGGGAATCAATGTCGGTGTTATTCAAGAATCACCGATTTGTTCTTAACAATGCTATGGTTAAATATAGCAAACAATTCACTTGGAATTAGGGGATGGCCTTGGTGTTAATCTTTTATTTAAGTTTATTGAGAAAGATAAGTGCATGAAATTTCATTCCCTGCTTTCATATTATTGACTAACTCCGCCAATGAATAACTCATGACTTGAAATTGTTATTATGTTGTAAGTTCGTTTAAATTCACAGCCTGCACTTTTTATTACACTAATATTGCTATTGAATTTGCGTTTTTGACCCAAATGCCGCTTATCAGATAGAACATGCAACAAGGTAACCCTGTCTATGGTGTTGTTCTGGCATGAACTGGTTTTACTGTGTATTGAGTTGTTTGCATATTTTTGTTTGTTAATTTAATGCTATTGCAATATTACTTATGCTCGTTTCTTGTTCAATATCCAGATATCCAGATCTACTTCACTTTCACTTCTTTATCCCAAAAGGGAAGGAAGACAAAGTGTCCTTTTTTAAGTTGAAAGTATTGTTTCCACATTCAAATCTTCAAATTCATGGGTAAGCCATTGCTTTTTTAATATGTTCACTAGCAAAGTCCATCTCTTGATCTAATAGTGCAAAAGTATAGGCAGGAGGAAGTGAAAGAAGTGAGTTTGAACAGAATCTCTGGGGTTACACACTCAATATTTAAGTTTGAGGAAATAGCACCTTTTGTTATACCAAGAATTCACAAGTTCTTGAGTAAATTCATATATATCTCGCCGGATGTCATTGTGAAGGTTAGTATTCTTTGTCCCATAACTCGAGTTCTTGTCAATGCTTGTCGTTTATCACTCATTTGGTTGGTTATGGCTTTGAAACATTGGCATTGAAGTTTTGATGTATCAAAGAAGATGAAATAAAAGAAATTTATAGGGTCATTGAGGGAAGTTGAGTATCAAAAGGAATTTTAAATAAACGAGCTGGAAAGATCTCATTAGTAGCATTATAAAGAAAGAAATTATATGCTTCTCCACCTTATGATCTATGATGTTGCACATACTATATGTGGTGACAGGCAGTTTTTGGTGTTTTATATCCTCTGACCATGCACAATGCAAGTAAGTACTTCTTCCAATGATAACTGGCATATTCCACTGGACATATGATACATATGGCACAAGAAGATATCTTAAGCAGATCAGCCTTCGAAATTTTCTCTTTCTCTATTTTTTTCTTTTTCCTTTTGCATTTTGTTGTTTTCAATTTGATTTCCCTTTGCCAGCCATTGATTCATGTCAGACGTTGTACATCAATATATTTCGTATTTTTGCAGGGTAAAGTTGAAGAACTAGTTGGAGTTGACTTGACCAATTATGCTGTTGCAGCAGCTGAAGATTGCTCTGAAAGATTAAACACCTATGTTAATTCAGATGTGCTTGATGCCATACAGAGATCAGCATCAAAGCCTTGGGTATCTGAGAAACCTTATGCAAAGAATTCTTGTATGCCAGACTTGAGTGTGCTTTTGATTGATGCGAGGAAATTGGAAATAGATTTTCTGGAGGCTTTGCTATGGTGGAACAAAGTTTTAAATTTGAGTGAAAGGTTTCTAATCTTTCTCTTTCAGTTATGGATATAGAAAAATAGGCACTGTTATTTTAATTTCATTTTTTTCTGCAATATAACTTTTTGGTATAGAGTTGGAAAACCGTGGTTTTGTTGTTTTAAAATTTACTTATGGATTCAATTCACAGGAGCATGGGAAGAAATCCTGCCATTTCAATGGTACTGTATGACAGACACCACAAGCTTTCAAGTTCTTGGTTGGTCAGGGACTCGACATCGCCTGTAGTCAATGAGAGTTTTGTTATTCATTATGATGGGCCAAGGACTGTTTGCTCTGTATTTGGTGATTTTGCTACAGTGGAACCAGGTCATGGCAAACTCTGGAGACAGCACCTTTCACGAATGTCAGATCGAATTGTGGGCAGCTAGAACTTCTCTAGTACACTTGTTGCAGAAATAGGAGATTAGATGAAATGTTCCCTTAATAGAATGCATCATGTGTGTCCTTCAATGCCAGGAGTTCATCTAGGCTAGAATATAATAGTGTTCATGGCCATCATCCACTGATTAATTTTAAATGATGCATATAATTATTTATTTCAATCATTAAATCAATTTCTGTATCTTAATGTCACAATCTACTGGTTTCCCAATATGTACACTTGATCATAACAGTTATATTTTTACAAACATTTTCTTGCTCAGAGCTAGATTTGTGTTGGGACCGCAAATATGGTTTCTCCATCACACATAAAGTGCTTATGTTGAATTTGCTTGGGTTATCAAATGTTTGCCACATACTTGTGAGTTGTGATTAAAGAAAAATTGCCCCTGCATAGATAAAATATTTGATGCTGAGCTCTCATTCTACAGAGCTTTAGAACAGAGTCATCATCCAGTCTTGGCCTCCCATGTCAAGGTCCAGTTACTTTGTGTCAGACTTCAGTGAAAGGCTTAATTATAAAAGTGGAGTCAGTCTTTGCAAGCAACGGACGCTGCCGTTGTGGGTTGCATTTCACTGCACGATGAACGTAAGAAATTAAAAAAAAAGAAAGATATTGATTGAGATTAATAGCTGCCAATTACCTTTATGCAAATCAGCCGTGCATGTTTATCAGAGCTTATGTGACGGAGGCCTAGTGTGTCGCTCATTAATGGATTCTCCAACTGCCAATTGAATATTTGTCTATTTTAATGCTAGTCAGCCGGCCCAGCTAGCTGTACTCTGGGTGGAATTAGTAGTCATGTAAATAGCATAAATTTCGTCGTCCTCATACAATATTTGGATTTTTTACATTCTAATGATAGCAGGCTTCAGAAGCCCTTGGTAATTGATAAATTAATAAATGAAAAAATTAACAAAATGACTTAAATTATGAGAATTTGTTAAAAAGATAATTTTAATGTTAAACAACATTAAACTACCCATCAGTTGGATGTAATCATAATATCTAAAATTTTAACTTTTCATTATCTTTCTCAAACCGAGTTCTTGGTTTGGTGGTTTGGTATTTTTTTATGTAATTTTTTCTTTATAACTAAAAATTACATAACGAAATTTTCTTTAAAACTTGGTTGACAATAGTTGACAAGATGTTCATTTGTATTATTATTGGCAGGATTAAACAAGCCAACTGTAGTCAATCTCAAGAAATTCTGGTGATTTGACAGCGCCTGGAAAATTATTCCGATGCTTTCAAAGTCCAATTCGGAAACCTCAATGTAAATGTCCTTAACAAATAACAGGAGCGGCAACAATTGACGGCACTTTGCTACATTCATAATTATTAATTACATGGAAAACTACCCTTTTGACTCCCTCTTCAAAGTGTTGGCAGTTCTCTTGTTAACCTCATCGAAAAAACAAGAACTATCAAGGTTCAGTATCTTATCTGATTATTTTATTTTGTAAACCAAATAAAAGTAGTACAATGTGTACATTGAAGACTCGCCGGCGAGAGTCTGATGAAGTTCTTTTCTTTTACCGGTCCATACTACATTTGCTTTACGTGTTTTTGTTTTTATGTTTCAAATATTTGAAAAACAATACAATATATCTCCTAAACAACTACTTTTTCACATTCCCATACAATCCACGGATCACCGATGCTTCCACGGAATGGTATTAAAAAGTAGATAACAATATTTTACTTGGCAAAACATAATGGGCTTGTTGACTTCTTTTAAGGATTTAGTCCCTTTTTCACGCCTCAACCATTATTTTCAATTCTCGAATCTAGAGGCAGTTTGGCACGATGAGGTATTAATTATGTAGTAGCTATCGTCTCCTGGTATTATTACGAATAGTTTAGTGAGTTATAATATGAACTTGGACGCCTTGAAGATGCATAAAAGTTTGTTTCTTGAACGTAAACTAAATTGACTTGCATACTCGAATATGCAGGTACCATGTGGCTTGTATATGAACACATTATACTTTAATAATTTTCAAGTAATGTTTATTAATATTATGAAATTAGTGTTTAAGATTACTAAAACAACACTGTATATTATCAACCCCATCTTGAAGATTTACAAGGTTGGAATATTTTGACCTTTTGGTGATTATCATGTATTCTAATACATGAAATGCTGGCTGACGGAAGGCCTGCAAGATCCAAGAAAGTGAAAGTTCAACATTGGGAGTTTCTCCTCTGTGTCAAAAGTCTGATGATATATAGAATGACATAAGAACTAGAAGGGACAGTTTTGAGGAGTTCTGTTATTATCATTGTACAATGACTTGATTTTGCCATGGTGAGTATCACTATAATTTTGTGTATGAAACTCAAGGTCCTTGAGTAGGATGAGCTGAGAAGCTGTTCCAATTGTTGATGAGAGTTTATGTAACATCTGCTGAGAATCATCATGGGGTCATCTGGGAGAACAAAGGGAAAACTAAGATGGAGCAAGCTGTATTCCTTTTCATGTTTTAAACCCTGCACATCTGATCCTTCTCCTGTGCAAGACCTTATTGGTCAGCCAGGTTTTTCCCGTGTAGTTTTCTGCAATGAACCTGTACTGCACAAGACCAAGCCTTACAAATACCCGAACAATTATGTATCCACAACCAAGTACAATATTTTAACTTTTCTCCCCAGAGCACTTTTTGAGCAGTTCCGCAGAGTTGCCAATCTTTATTTTCTCTTGGCAGCAGCTTTATCTGTGGCTTCTTTGGCTCCATATTCTCCATCAAGCTTGATTGCACCATTGGTCTTTGTTGTGGGAATTAGCATGCTCAAAGAGGCTGTGGAGGATTGGCAAAGATTTCTTCAGGTAATTTTGATTGCTTATGTTGGTCATTTTGTGGTCTAGTGTTTGTAAAACATGATACTGAAACATTGTTTGCAGGATTTGAGTGTGAACAACCGAATTGTAAAGACTTATGTGGGCAATGGCACATATGTGGATAAATTATGGAGCGAGCTTTGTGTCGGAGATGTTGTTAAAGTTAGTAAAGATGAATATTTTCCGAGTGATCTCCTTCTACTATCTTCAAGTTATGATGATGGGGTTTGTTATGTAGAGACTATGAACCTTGATGGAGAAACAAATCTGAAAATCAAAAGATGCTTGGAATCCACACTTGTTTTTAACGAGGATAAAGAATTCGATAGATTCAAAGCTACCATACGTTGTGAGGACCCGAATCCAAATCTTTACACCTTTGTGGGGAATCTAGAGCTTGAAAATCAGTCATGTCCCCTGTGTCCTGCACAAGTGCTTTTAAGAGACTCCAAACTTCGAAACACTGATTGCATATACGGAGTAGTAATCTTTAGCGGACATGATACAAAAGCTGTAAGAAATTCCACAAGATCACCATCAAAACGTAGTAGAGTTGAAAGAAAGATGGATCACATCATCTACCTTCTTTTCACAATGCTGTTACTGATTTCATTCATCAGCTCAGTTGGTTCTACTCTGGTTTTGAAATATGATATGATTAAATGGTGGTACCTTCTTTTGCAAAATGATGACAAATTCTTCAATCCATCGAAACCTGTCGTATCAGCTATCCTGCAATTCATCAGGGCTCTTGTACTTTATGGTTACTTGATCCCAATTTCTCTGTATGTCTCCATAGAAGTTGTCAAAGTTTTACAAGCTATGCTCATTAACAAGGACATAGAAATGTATGATGAAGTAACATGTAAGTCTGTGAAAGCCCGAACTTCAAACTTGAATGAAGAACTAGGCCAGGTAGAAATGATTTTATCGGATAAAACGGGGACTTTGACATGTAATCAGATGGAGTTCAGGAAATGCTCAATTGCAGGAATTTCTTATGGAGGTGATATAAACGAAGTTGATCTTGCGGCATCAAGAAGAATGAATGCCGATGTTGAGGCATATCGATTTAGTGTTGATGAGTCTGATAGGATGAGCCAAAGCTATGAAATGTTTGAGTTCTCAGTAGCTGACATTATTGCTCAAAAGGCTGCTCTAGGTGGCCAAGAAGATGTGGATAATCTAATTATTGAAAAGTCAAAAATCTCTAATGTGGGGAAACAATCATTCACCAAGGGTTTCAACTTCAGGGATGACAGGTTAATGAACAAAAACTGGATTCACAGATCCAACATGACTGACACAGCAATGTTCTTCAGAGTCATGGCTCTATGTCACACGGGCATACCGGTGGAAGATGATCAAACTGATAAGCTTAAGTATGAAGCAGAATCACCAGAAGAAGTGTCTTTCTTGATTGCTTCACAAGAGTTCGGTTTCCAATTCTTGCGAAGAGCTCAGTCCACAATGGTTGTTAAGGAGGTTGATCCTTCCTCCGGAAAGGAGATGGAGATGTAAGTCTTCCTAGAACTATCATGTCTTCCTTTTTTGCTTATTTCCCTTGCATTTCTTGTGTTTTGTTCTGTTTGATACATTTTAATGCCTAGACATGATATCAAGGTCATTTCAGGGAATACAAGCTTTTGAATCTGTTAGAGTTCAGTAGTTCACGGAAAAGGATGTCTGTAATTGTAAAAGATGAAGATGGACAGATTTTCCTTTTCTGCAAAGGAGCTGACAGGTATGCAACCTGTTCACAGATTTTCTAATCTTTAAGTCCAGAAAGTGTCTTGAGTAAAAGTTTCACATAATGATTTAAAATATTAAAAGTACTTCCGCACTTACTGATTTTCGTGATCTATTTATTCTTTGTTCAGCATTATCTTAAGCAGACTAGGAGAAAATGGCGGGTCATACCAGCAGGAAACAACTTCTCACCTTTTAAATTATGCTGAAGATGGTTTACGCACTCTAGCTTTTGCGTATCGAAAAATCGAGGTGGATGAGTATGAACGTTGGAACTTAGTCTTTACAAAGGCTAAAACTACAATAGGTCCTGAGCGAGAGGAATTGCTAGAGAAAGCATCAGAAATGATCGAAAAAGATCTAATTTTGTTAGGGGTAGCTGCAGTTGAAGACAAGTTGCAGAAAGGGGTTTGTATCTCTCTGTCTCCTCCCTGCTTGTATGTGTGTCTTCCTATATAACCACATTTTGTTCATAGGAAAATATACCGAATTATTTCTAATACTTTTACATTTTCAATTTCATAAGCAAAACTTGCCACTATAGCTGTTTGACAGTCAGATAAGAGTTGTTGCATAACTTTTTTCCCAAAATGTCTGTGTACCGAAAAGCCTAATTATAGTCTTTGTTCGTTGTGATATGCCACAATGAACTTAGCAATTTCATTTTCAATTGTTCTAAATGGAGAGATAAATATTTAAGTTGCATGTAAGAAGTATGGCCTTGCAACAATAGACAATTTCCTGATGTGGCTTCCTTGACCTATATACCAGGTCCCGGAGTGCATTGATAAACTTGCACAAGCTGGGCTGAAAATCTGGCTGCTCACTGGTGACAAGAAGGAAACTGCTATAAATATCGGGTGAGGCTTCAAGTTGTTGTTTAGCTTGGTAGTATTATGCAATTCTACTGGAATAATCAAAGCAGAGAAACTGAAAATTTTCGAATTTGGCAGATATGCGTGCAGCTTACTTCGGCAGGATATGAAACAATTTGACATAAGTATGAGCAAGGAATTTGAGTCTAACAACCATTTGAAGGTGAGAACCAACTTTACGAAGAAATGATAAAATAGGCTAGTATATCTATGCATATAAACCACTATAGTCAAGAATATTCTTGTTTCATTTCCTGTTCTGGCAAACAACCATACAATAAATCAACAGTTGAGTTGATAATAATAGGATTTCGTTTCCTAGTTTTTCAGGCAATGAAAGCAGAAGTTTTGGACAAAATTGATAGTTCTTACCAACTGATGTGCGAAGAAAGCAATAAAGCTGCACCTTTTGCTTTGATCATAGATGGGAAAGCTCTTGTAATTGCTTTGACAGATGATGTGAAGGACCGTTTCTTCCAATTGGCTGTTAATTGTGCTTCTGTTATATGCTGCCGAGTGTCCCCTAAACAGAAAGCCATGGTACACCTTTCAGCTTCTTTCTCTATATCCAAAATTTGAGTGAATCTACGTGGAGATTGGATGTCCCTTGAAAATTGAATCGACCGAATATATTTTTAAATGGATTTTAAACGTAAATCCATTTGTTTCTAGTAGTTATCTATTTGTTTTTCATATAAAAGAAGTTCAGAACAGAAACAATTTATAGTTTCAGCTAAGTGATCTTGCTATAGTCTTCAAATATCAATTACTGACCAATTACTGAGTAAACCATTCTATGAGAAAAACAAGATTATTCATTCTGCAAGGAACAGCTGATTACTCCTATCCTTCTGTGATCCATCTTATGTTGCAGTAAACACTTCAATGTTGTAGCTAAATATATTCGTAGGTATTCAAAATTTTTTACATTAAGTGGATTGTCACATAGATTTAGCACTTTCAGATCACTCGATTAGTGAAGCAATATACAGGCAAGACAACTTTGGCAATAGGAGATGGTGCAAATGATGTTGGCATGATTCAAGAAGCTGATATCGGAGTTGGAATCAGCGGTATGGAGGGAATGCAGGTAACCTCATAGATGGAGTCTAATCTCTTTCTGAGAACATCTTTTATTTATTTATTTTCTTTTAAGTTTATTTTGAGCTTCAAAGTTTCATAAAGAGCTCAACTCTTGGCACAACAGAGTAATTAATGCCTGATTAAGGAGGACTATATTTTGAGGTCGACTAAGGACTTTGGCACCTTTACACAGCAAGCCTTGACAGCCTCAACCCAATTGAAAGGAGAGTGCAATCTAGTTAGCTTTATTGAAGGATGAATGCTGGCACAATTTTGACTCCAGCCATTTCCATCTGATCATTACTAGCACTCCTTGCTACAGCACTCAAATTATGCTGCACAATTAAATCCTGCACAACCACTTATTCCATGAAATATGACCCCTAACTTCAGGATAGAGGGTTCATCATGTGGTCTTATTCTTGTTTTTGGTTTCTTAGATCCCATGCTCAGTTATTATGCAATAGTTATATGAACATGTTAAAAATGCAACCTTTAGCACACACATTTTGCATAAATAATTTGACCGACGAGCAATTCACATGATTGTTAAAGATTTTCATGAAATATTTCTTGCAGGCAGTCATGGCGAGTGATTTCTCATTACCTCAGTTCCGATTCTTAGAGAGACTACTTATTGTTCATGGTCATTGGTGTTACAAGAGAATCTCCAAGATGGTAAACTTTTACTTGATATGCAAATGAACAATATTTACACATTGTATCCTGAAACTCTAATTCAACGATTGATAAATTAGTTTCCTCTCTATTTAGGTTCTCTATTTTGTATACAAGAACATTGCATTTGGCCTTACTTTGTTCTACTACGAATTGTACACAAGTTTCTCCGGGGAGGTCTTATATGATGATTGGTACATGGTAACGTTCAATGTAATATTGACATCCTTACCAGTTATATCCGTGGGAGTCCTTGAGCAGGATGTTTCATCAAATTTATGCCTCAAGGTAAGAAAATTTGACAACACACACTCTTTGTAAGCATTCTCCTGCTTTTCAAACACAATGCACAAGCACTAAATCACTGTGTGGAGCAGTGCTACACTCTCATTAACAATTGAATCGCCAAAACATGATCAGACTTAATCAAGATTCAAGAGCTTCTAAAGCTTATATTTGGATTGGTATTTGAATGTTTCAAGAAGTGGTCAAGAGAGAAACAATAACAAATTTCCTGAACTGCAAGTAATGTGACGATTTTGTCCTGGTTTTAACGCACTTTTATTCTGCAATACAACAGTTTCCAGCCCTTTATCAACAAGGCCAAAAGAATGTACACTTCAGTTGGAGCCGCATCATTGGTTGGATATTAAATGGCATTGTTGCTTCTCTGGTCATCTTCCTTGCCAATATTTACATACTATCCCCCGTGGCATTCCGGGAAGATGGACAGGTTGCAGATACAGCACACCTTGGTGCAATAACATACACATGCATAATCTGGACTGTTAACTGCCAAATAGCCCTGGTTATCAACCACTTCACCTGGATTCAACATCTTTTCATATGGGGCAGCATCTTGTTGTGGTATATCTTCCTGTTTGTGTATGGCGCACTCCCTCCCAACTACTCTAACAAAGCGTTCCATCTCTTACTGGAAGCCATTGGGGCCGCACCCATTTACTGGATCGTTACGCTGCTTATAGTAGTTGTCTCTCTTCTTCCTTACTTCCTGCACATTGTCATTCAACGTTCATTCCATCCCATGGACGATCATGTGATCCAAGAAATGAAGTATTACAATAAAGATGTTACAGAAAACCAGATGTGGGAGAGGGAACAATTGAACTCCCAGAAGATGACCCAAATTGGGTTCTCAGCAAGAGTAGATGCGAGGGTACGTTCTTTCAAGGAACAGTTGCACCAGAGAAGAACATTGATGCAATGATCTGCTACAAATAGCCCCATACATATAACTCACTGAAAATAGAACCTTGATTTGATAATTTCCATTTTTCTCTTTGGTTTTTACTGAAGAGTATTTGTAATCTGGCTTTACTATTCTTTCATTCATTTTTATATAAAGGGAAAATTTCTTAAACATGTTACATCTATTACCAATAAAACAAGCGAAGTCCATATCCAGATTATATTTACTGAACGGAGTTTGGAGTTTATTCAACTTGGAGTCTTGGACTTGGATTTGATCTATCAACAAGGCAATCACGGCGTGGAATATACCAAATAACATAACATCAACACTCTCCCTAGAGCATGTAATCAGCATTATTTGGAGTTACACGTTCGTTTTGATAGGAGATTAATTTGGATTTGGAAAGTAATTTTTCATAGAAACCCTTTATACAGTGGCTATTTCAAAAAACCGTTAAATACTTACTATTTCAATAGAGGCCTATCAAGCTATGGGTAACTTGGCATAACCCGACATGACCCGACAACCGGTCAGGTTGTTATAAATGAACCCTGTTTTGAAATTCGCAAGTATACGAAATCATTCCAAGTAATATAGAAGCGATGCTGAGTTATTGTCTTAAGGGATTAAGTAAATTGAGCACGGGTTAAAACCAAAATTTATACTATTAAGACAATGGAATTTTGGATAATGATTAACTAAATTAACTAAAGTGAATTAAATTAAATCAATCAAAGTTGTATTGCAAATTATGAAAGAAGGCTAAGCCTGTGATTTCACCAAAGCCATATAGATTGATCTCCTAATTACACCTTAATTGGATTCGAGGTTAAATGTCTGAAAATAATAATTCCCAATGCTATCTATAAGTCTCTTTTAAGATCAGACATAATTATGTGTTATCTCTAACTCAATTATCTCTAATATGAGTTCAAAGCATTGAAGCACATTAAGTTTTGGTGATGTTATATAATCCATGAAAATATCTCTACTATACATGTAAACTATGGTGTGAGATTATTTGTTCAATTATCATACAATATTTCTCAATACAACTCTATAATTAAAAATCATTCACACAGTGATCAGTACTGCAAAACCGTTAAATTCACTAATCAAAAACTCAAAATTTAACACTAAAAATCCAAAAAAATAAAATTAATCAATCAATCCATAGGCTACATCACAGCCTTAGCATAAAAGAATTAGTTCATAATGTTCCTAAAACTAACAAAAATTGTAAAAGAAAACATGGTAAAAATAAGAAGAAAAACAAAGAAAAAATCTTCCAACAGCAGCAAGATCATCTTGTTGTAGCAGTCGTCTTCAACTCTTGCCAGGTCTATTCTCCAATTCTCAATTGCCGTCTCTTTTCCTTTTGTATTAAGAATACAGTTTCTTTTTATAACCACTCGCTCTGCCTTAATTGACTTAAAACAGACTAAGCAAAATCCTGCATTGGCGTCTAGGCACCACTCTGTTCCACGCCTAGGTATGAATTCTCCGCCTTAAGAAGTTTCTGCTTCTAGTAACATCGTACCATGGCGTAGAACCTTCCTATGCCTAGGTGCCAACTCTCTGTTCAGGAATCTAAGATACCAGAATTTTCCTACAATTTCAGAACAACAAACCAAATACGAAAACTAACATAAACTAAAAACCAATCTAAAACTAAATAAATCCAATTGGGAGAATATCAAATAGTACCTTTGTATTTTACTGTAATCTCAAGTAGAAAGCAAGTTTACTATTTTCATCAACTAAACCCTTAAGGTTTGCTTTTTTTAATCAACTATTAATTTTAATCCTTAAAAATACATATATGCCCCTACTGAATTTTTTTTCCTTAATTTTAACACAAAAAATAAATAAATTATACTCCCATAATAAACAAATTTCTACTTTTTGGATTTTTATTTTTAAAAATTTTTAAAATTAAGGAAAAAAATTTCAGTAGGGACAAATATGTATTTTTAAGGGTTAAAATTAACAGCTGATTAAAAAAAGTAAACCTTAGGGGTTTAGTTAATGAAAATAGTAAACTTGCTTTATGCTTGAGATTAGGTCAAAATACAAGGGTATTATTTGATAGTATCCCAAATCCAATTGAACAGTATCAAACAAAGACATCTAAAAATGTACTTATTAGAACCATGGTCGAGTTCGGGTAAAAATGAACCAACATGCTTGGGTTAAGTCAGGTTTAGGTACGATTATCAGGTGAGGCAGGTCAGTCAATTTGGTTAAATTTTATCAATTCGGATAGGGTTTGGATCGTGTTCGGATCGAGTTTAGTTATTGAACAATAATAGTGAGGGGGAAGGAATCATAATAGTGAGTATGCTCTTAAGTGAATATACTTTGCAACATCTTTTGCTTGAATAACTGAGCCGAGAATCACCTTGTAAAACATCAAGAAAGAAGGGCTCATTGCTATAGGTTACATACAAAAAATCAAAGGGATTTGTAGCAAATTTATAGCCATCGGAGAACCAATCACTTACAAGGATTAGATGCTTTGTTTATTTGGTGGTTTAGGAAAAGAATATAATGCTTTGTAATCTGTTGGTAAGATATGGATATAAAGGGAGTGTATTCAATTAAGGCTTTTAAAGACTTTTTATAAGTAAATGACTTTATAGATTTTTAATGACTTTTATAGACTTTTATTTTAATGACTATCATAGACATTTATAGACTTTTATTAAGAGATTGATAAACATTTATAAATTTTCATAGACATTGATAGACTTTTTTAACTAGAGATTGATAAACTTTTATGGATTTCAAACAATATAACGTAGATTTTATAAATAAATAGATAAATCTATAAATCATTCTAATTAGATAAATAGATAAATAAAATACCATTTTTTTAAAACATTTCCATATTCGTTAACGTCTTTGGTAATGACAAATCTCTACTATTTATTATTATTAATATATCCAACATCATTCCATGTATCAATAGCTACAGTACCCTCCATTCATTAACATTCTCTCTTTGTTATTCTTGAGTCTAAAAAATTAGATCAAAATCGTCTTCTTGAGTATCTAGTACTGATCTAGATGATGAAGCTNACATTATCTTCTTCAATAGAAAATTCATCTGAATGACATTTTTTACGAAGAAAGTTGTGTAATCCTGCACAAGATAATACTAACTTTGTTTGCGTATTATATGGAAATGGAAAAGTTGTTTTGGAAATTGTGAATCGTGACTTAAATATGCCAAAGATCCTCTCAATGACATTCCACAAGAAAGCATGACAAAGATTGAATAAGTCATTTGGATTTTCAAGGTCATGACCTTGACCAACAAAATCTAGAAGATGATAATGGACACCTCAAAAAGGAACTAAGAATTAATTTCAATTTAAAAATTCACAATCTACTAAAAAATATTTACCTAAATATAAAATACTTTTATAGAATTATTAAGCAATGTCTAACATGTATAATTAGGGANAAAGAAATTAAAAAAAAAACCATACCTTATGGCACTTTAAGTCCATTCCTCCTTGATAAAACATCACGTAACACTTTTGAATCATGGGCAGATCCCTCCCAACCACTAAGTGCATACATGAATTCCAAATCACAGTCATAAGCTGTTATACGGTAGCTGCTTCTATCACGTCCAATTACCATTGCTATAATACGGGTACCATCAATAGCTCTAATGCAATCCTGAAATAATTAAAAAAAAATCATAAATTATGAGCATGATAAAAAAAATAAAAGTAAATCTATAATGATAATTAAAATCTTATCACTTACTTTAAAGTATAGGTGAAACTTTATATTTTCCCTTATCATTTCTAGAACTATCGATCCATGTTTGGTCATCATATCTACTGCAGTTATGCTTAAGGCCTTCAAAATCTTATTGAAACTTTAACTAGTAGTGAAATGTGATCGACCAAATGTTTTATGAATCAAGCAATATCTAGAATTTTGGCCGAAAATGAGGCAAAATGTTGCAAGCATCTCTTCAACACAAAAAAACCTTGCAACACGTAATAGTATTTTTTTCTCTAATGATGTTGCACAACTTCAGAAACATCAAGATACATTCTATAAAATTGTCGAAAATGTTTTGGATCCTCATTTAATATTTTATGTGTATATTCATATTCACATTTAGTTTTTGGTTGTCTAGTTAAGGGATGTGAGATACCTTCGTGACCCATTATAGCTACAAGCTCATTTAGTACAGAGAGAATTGCTTAAGTTGCCATCAATAAATTCCTTATGATTTCAAAAAATTCTTCTTCTATCTCTTCTTCTTCAATTTCTTCTTCCTCTACTTCATTATCCCCAAGCATGTTGGAATGAGGCATCATCAAAGAAATAACCTAAGGAAAAAAAATATATAATAAAAAAACTTGTTGGTACGTTTATGTATGTATTATTAAACTACGGTAACAATTTCTATCTTTCTTATTGTAAATAAAAACTATTAAAGACATAAATAGAAATAAAGCACTACACATAAAAATTCATTCCATATTAGAATAAAACTAATAACAAATAATTAACAACACAAAAATATTTAAATTGTTCCAAAAATCAAATTGTCTCAAAACCAAGTTCATCATATCTAAAAGAAACACTTATTCCATCAATGCATATAATATCCAATCAGAACGCTCGTTAGGTGTCATTTTCAAAAACTCAATCTTCTTTGATTTGGTATTAAGTAACTTAAGTACCTTGAAACAAGCACGATTATCTAAATTTGAAATCTCCTTGCTAATATCCCAACGACTATCATCTCTAGTGGCAATCAAATAAATAGTATGAGTAAGTTTGTCAATAGTTTGAGTGAGCTTGTTTATGACATCTAATTGAGTATTGTTGCTCTCAGATTAGTTAGACTTTTCTTTATACTTGGTTCTATTTTGTTTTTTTGTTGTTAGGGGAACCTTCGAACCCATAACTGAGAGGGTAATGGTGGAGTGGAGTGTCAAGGAGATGGAGGTTGATCATCTTGAATGTCCCTAAACCATAATCATATTTCAAGTCATCTAAACCACCAAGCCTATTTTCTTCTATTCCAAATGTTCTTGCATCGGTGTCATCTCCTAATCCAATTGAGTTTCTTCCAACAACAGTTCCATGTTATATAATTTATTTTTATTTATTTAGTTATCATCATAATTAACTATATATGTAATAATTTTTTTCTTAAATTTGTGTATTATACCATTTTATGGAACTAGTCGATTTCTCATAATCCCCAAAGCTAAACAATATCTCTATAAATAAAATACTCTCTTTTTGATGGCAATGAAGTTGGTTGCAACTGATAATAAGCAACAATATTCTGGAAAGTCCGTTGTGATTTATTGAACAATAATACTCCCTAAACAAAAATCTTCATATAGTGATTGCTCTATTATTTATCAAAATCTATTTTATTTTTATTTTTAATTTTCTTTTATCTAATAATGTTATGATACAGTTACTGTTAACTATATAAAAAAGAAAGTGATATAGATGTGCTATGAGCTCCGTTAACGCTGATAGTCAAAATTAATGTAAATTAAATTGTAAATCTAATTGAAACAAAAGATACAAAACTAGAATTTTATAATTTAAGAAAATCATATCAAAACCCCAACAAGCATTAACAAATATCAGCAACCACCAAATATCCCACACAGATAAGAAAAGCTAAAGGAATTCAAGTGAAAAGCATTCTTGCTCTTGAAAAACGTCTATTCGTATTAATGCCCAAAAGAGACTTTTGTAAGTGACAAATGTATAAGCTTACAATCAAACAGGCCAGGGAAGATTAATGTTATCAAAATTAATGATTAATTTTTAATCATTAAATTAAAAATTAATGTTAATTAATATTTATGGCCCATTTCACATATGTTAAGGTGTTAGATTAAAACCATAACGTTTACGCTGTTATCTAAAACCATGAAATTTCATGGACCAAGCTACCGTCACAAGCATAAGGTATACAATTGAATTTAATGATCAGAGCATAACCAATATGCAAGATGGGAAACCATGTATAAAGCTACCACAATCACCAATAATCTTTCCTCGTGATAAAAAAGAGAATGATTGAGAATTTTGAAGCCTATTTATTATTCTTATTATTGGTTTAGATAAAACAAAACCCTATTCTATTATAGTCCAATAACATAGCCGCCATATACAAAAAGAAAATAGATAATCAAATATTATTTTTTATAAACTAATTAATTCCTTAGTAGCATTGATAGACAAGAAATCAAGATGAACCCAAATAGTCGTGTCTACCAATATTCTATAGTTTTATATATTACATCAAATCAAATATTCAGTATTCAAATCTAAATATAAATGTTCTGTAATAAACAAAGACCACCGTAGAGCTAACTAATGATAGAATAACTTACCTTAAGATATTTTTCTTGCGTCTTCTATGAAAAAAATACAGTAACATTTTTTTTTTCTCAATGAAACTTGAAAGCCTTTCAAAGTCATAGCAAATAGTAAAAGAAAAATTATGAAATTTATTATTTATACCTCATACTAAAAAGTTTATAAAAGTGTCTCATATAAAAAGTCTATAAAAGTCATTAACTTTTTGAATACTTTATAACTTTTATAGACTTTTAAAAAGTATTAATTAAATACTCTAAGACTTTTATAGACATTTTAAAAATCTTTAAAAGTCTATATTGAATGCCTCATGACTTTTATAGAGTATTTAAAAGTCTATAAAAGTCTTAACTGAATATATCCAAAATTTTTAATTTTATAAAAGTCTTAATTGAATACACCCCCTAAACTTGATAGACAAAATGCCTCAGACAAGTTGTGCTCCCTTAAAGCCAATCTAACACGGATGAACCTTAGCAAAAAACCTGACAAACAAATAATTTCAATCCATCTTCATATTCAAGGAATTACACTAAAAAATAAAAACCTTCTTCAAATCCTAATCCTCGTCAACCCAATCAGAATCAATTTCACTCTGGACTTCTGAAAAAACCCCCTTGAATACCCAACTAATAGAAGTCTAATCAATCCTAACACTCTGGACAATCGGCTCCTAAACCTTAGTGTCAAATCTATCACAAACCCGGGCACACAGCAAACATTGGCTATCATAGGACCAACCTTAGCTACCAACCCGTGTTCTTCAATACCTTTATTTCTTCGTCCGCTGAACACTTAGGATCTGAGCAATTTACTGACATGTGTGGATATGTGGCCATGATTGATATGGTTGGAGACATAAATTGGTACATGGACTCGAGGGCCTCTTATCAGTTCACACCAGATTACTGTATGCTGGACAATGCTTCTCCTTTCATCGGAGTTGATCAAGTGACTGTTAGTGCTGGTAAGAAACTTAAAATTTCTCATATTGGACATGCATTACCAGGTCTAAGGTCATCTTTAAATTTGCATAATGTTTATCATACTCCAGCCTTGTCAAAAAAATCTTGTTAGTGTGCCAAAACTTTGCCATGATAATAGTTCCTTTGCTGAGTTTTATCCTAATACATTTCTTGTGAAGGATCAGGTAACTAAACAAACCTTCCTCCAGGAATGTCTTGATCGTGGTCTTTACAAAGTTTTGCCTTCTACCTCTATGTCAACACAAACTCTCACAACAATCAGCCTTCCTAAGCTCTCCTCACTATACGCAGTATCTCAATCTCTGGCAACAATGATCGAGACATCATGCTCTTTCTATTGTCAATCAAGTTTTAGATATTTGTAATGTCAACAAACCAAAGTCTTCAAGTTTTCAGTTTTGTAACTCTTCTCAGGTTGCAAAAAGTCATAGATTGCCTTTTTCATTATCTAATTCTAGAGTTGTAGAACCTTTTGAGCTAATTGACACTGACTCATGGGTAACTCTTCCTATTGAATCTATTACTTGTGATCGTTACTTTATCTTGTTCATAGATGACTATTCCCGTTTTACATGGCTTTATTTGTTATATACAAAACATGAGGCATATGGCTTTATTCGTTACATACAAAAAATGAGGCATATGGCTTTATTCGTTACATACAAAAAATGAGGCATGTGGAGCATTCTTAAAATTTCAAGCCATGGTAAACGCACAATTCAACACTAAAATAAAATGTGCACAATTCGATTGGGGGGAGAATATCGACCATTGTCAAATTTTTTTTGAAACCCTTGGAGTTCAACATTGTATATCTTGCCCCTACACTTCACAACAAATGGTAGAGATGAGTGTAAAAATTGACATGTTGTAGAAGTAGGACTTTCCATGCTTGCACATTCACACATGCGTCTTTCATATGGGCCATATGATTTTCAAACCGCGACTTACCTCATAAATCGCCTTCTACACCAGTCCTCAAGCACAAGTCACCATACCATACACTTTACAACAAACCACCACTATATTCCCATCTAAAAATCTTGGGTGTCCATGTTTTCCATTTCTCCACCTTAATAACTCTAGTAAGTTGCAATATCGATCAAAAGAATGTGTCATCCTAGGCTATAGCTCCCAACACAAAGGATATTCGTGCCTTGATCACATAACGGGTAGAATTTATGTCTCATGCCATGTCATCTTTAATTAACAAGCTTTTCCATTTCAAACTTCTCTAGTCTCTAATTCTTTCCCTTTGTCTACATCATGTCCTTCCATCTCCATGCTTTCACTTTCTTCACTTTCATCTTCCAATTTCCCGTTGTCTACTCCACCCACTCTGTCACCTCTTTCAATACCCGAAATGCCTTCTCCTTCTACCAGTCTTTCTCCAACTTCTCCAAATCAAGCTTCTATCTCTTCTTCCTCACCTAACTCTATTTCTTCCACTTCCACTTCCTCTTCCTCTTCCTCTTTTCCATATTCTCCTCCTTCCATTCCACTGGTAGTAGATTTGCTTGTCCCTTGTGAGAAAACCATTGCACCAAAAAACATGATCATCCCATGGTGACTAGGTCTAAGGCTGGAATTTCCAAGCCAAAATTGTTTTATAGTTGTCTTGCAAGTGAAAGTGTTGAACCTACCACCTACAAGCAAGTTGTCCAAAATCCAAATTGGCAAAATTCAATTTGTCAAGAGTTTGATACCCTCCAACAACAACATACTTGGCATCTTGTACAGCCTCCTGGTCATAGAAAGATTATTGGTTGTAAGTGAGTATATAGTCTCAAACTTAAACCTGATGGCAGCATTGACAGATACAAGGCTCGCTTAGTGGCTAAAGGTTATCATCAAACTGCTAGTATTTACTATTTTGAAACCTTTCGTCCCGTTGTCAGGCCTACCACTATCCAAATTGTTCTTACCATTGCAGTCTCCAAAAGTTGGTGTATTCATCAACTTGATTTTCAAAATGCCTTCTTACATGGAGATCTTTCCGAAGATGTGTTCATGAAGCAACACACATGGATTCATTGATTCAGAGAAGCCTAAATACGTTGTAAACTTGATAAAGCTCTCTATGGACTAAAGCAGTCCCTGTAAACATGGTATAACAAACTTAGTCAAGCTTTTCTCTTATGGGGATTCATTGCTTCTCAGGCAGACAATTCCATGTTTTACTTCACTCCTACCCATGCTACTCTTGTGGTTATACTTTACGTTGATGACTTCATAGTGACTGGCAGTATATCTTCTTTGGTATCTGACCTCATGCCATCGCTCAATACATCTTTTGCCATCAAAGACCTTGGCCGCTTCATTATTTTCTTGGGATAGAGGTTCACAAATCAAGTTCTGGTTTGCATTTAAGTCAAGCAAAATATATCTCTGATCTTTTGCATAAGACTCAATGCATGACTCAAAACCATTTCATTCTCCAATGTCATCTACCTCCACTTTGTCTTTGTATGATGGTACTCCATTAGAAGATGGATCGGATTATGATAACATTGTTGGTGCCTTGCAATATTGCACACTTGCTCAGTCGGACATTTTCTTTGCAGTTAATGAAGTGTGTCAATTATGCATTCTCCCATTAATGAACATCGGTAGGCAGTTAAGCTCGTTTTACGCTATTTGAAGAGGACTATACATCTTGGACTCTCGTCTTCTCCTTCGACACAGCTAATTGACACAAAAAAAGACAAAAACCCATAACAACTTCAACACTCAACTTGAAACCCATAGTCAACATAACAATGAACATAACATCAATCGACATACTCAAATACTCAACTTCATTCAACAACTTCAACACTCAACTTCAAAACCATTCCTTCAATACCCATTGCAACAGAAAAATGAAGTAAAATCAGCAAAATGTTCTAAGAAGACTCACTTTTTTCTTGAGACTATGAATCATTAAGCTTTGACAGGCAAGAATCGCGTTGAGGAGACAATGAAACGGCAGAGAGAGTTCTGAATCGGCACGGCAGCAATAGTCACATTCGATGACAACAATCATGTTAAGGAGACAATGAAACGGCAAAGAGAGTTCTGAATCGGCATGGTAGAGGCAATGAACGAACGGTTTTGTTTTGNGGAAATAACCCAAAATAGCCATATTTTAGGGGGGTCTTTACAAAATAACCAAGCTTCAATGATTCTTTCATTCACCTAGTCCTCAACAGTGATATTTCCCTTATATTCCCTATTTACCCTCATATTTTGTTCCTGATACTGTTCACGATACTGTTCACTCAATCGATACTGTTCACGGCACTGTTCACAGACGTTTCGGATACTGTTCATTATTCATTTGACCATCGTACTGTTCATGTACTGTTTATTGACGGTTCAGCACTGTTCACGGTACTGTTCATTTGACGGTTCAGTACTGTTCATTATTCATTTTGACGGTTCGACACTGTTCACGGCACTGTTCACTATTCATTTTGACGGTTTTTACTGTTCACAATACTATTCATTTTGACGGTCCGTACTGTTTACGTACTGTTCATTGTTCACTTGACGGTTTTTTACTGTTCACGGTATTGTTCATTTGACGGTTCGATACTGTTCACTGTTCATTTGACGGTTTTTACTGTTTACGGTATTGTTCATTTGACGGTTCGTTACTGTTCACTGTTCACTTGACGGTTTTTTACTGTTCACGGTACTGTTCATTTTGACGGTTCGTACTGTTCACTGTTCATTTGACGGTTTTTTACAAAATTTCACGATACTGTTCACTGTTCATTTGACGGGTTTTATTGTTCATGGTACTGTTCATTTGACGGTTTCGGTACTGTTCACTGTTCATTTGACGGTTTTTTACTGTTCACGGGTACTGTTTACTGACGGTTTGGATACTGTTTATTGTTCATTTGATGGTTTGGTACTGTTCATTGATGAATNGGTACTGTTCACGGTACTGTTTACTGTTCACGATACTGTTGTTCAGTTTATTTAATTTTTATAAATAGAGGTGAGGGTAAATAGGAAATATTAGGGAAATATTATTGTTGAGGGCTAGATGAATGAGAGAAACATGGAGACTTGGTTATTTTTGAAAGACCCCCGTCTAATATGGCTATTTTGGGTTATTTCCTTTTACGTAGCTCTCTACCAAGCCTCGTTCACGTGTCTTCGTGCTCCACCTATCGGTACCCTATTTTTTAAGTTTATTTTTCGGTATTAGGGTTTTTAGTTAGGATAATATCAAATAGTATTTTTATAATTTGATCTAATCTTAAACAAAAAATAAATTTATCATTTTCATCAACTAAATCTTTAGGATTTATTTTTTTAATCAATTTTTAATTTTAACCCTTAAAAAAATATATTTGCCCATATTGAAATTTTTTTCTAATTTTAACATAAAAAAGAATAAATAAAAAATAAACAAATTATACTTCCATAATAAACAAATTTCTATTTTTAAAATTTTTTTAAAACTAAGAAAAAAATTTCAGTAAGAACACATATGTATTTTTAAGAGGTAAAATTAATAGTTGTTTAAAAAAATAAATATTAGAAGTTTAGTTAATGAAAATAATAAACTTATTTTCTACTTGAGATTAAATCAAAATATAAGGATATTATTTGATAGTATCCCGTTTCTAGTTTGTCTGGGTAGCCAATTCTTTTTACAAGTTATTGGTTTTTTTAATACTCAAGTAAAATATTTTTTTTTGTTTTTTATTCAAGTATAAGGGTAAATTTGTTATTTCAATGTCAAAGGTGGTCAAGCCTGTCAACAGTCAGATTTTGGGGTCTGTTGTAATTTTCTAAATCTTTCCCCAAACCTATGGGGTCTACATGGTGATCCCCTAGGTTGCATTCCTATACTGGACGCCTCACAATTATACCCAATGTAAATGTGGCCTTTTGGGTCATTTTCCTCATTTATATATTTCTTACTTTCGACGGCCACGACAGTCTCAGACTAAACAACAACCTCTTAGAGAAAGAGTAGCCCAGTGGAGACAGAGACGGGTAGAACAAAAATAAGGCGCGAAAGAAGATAAGGAAGAACGAAACAGAAGAGTCAGAGAGAGACGGAAACGGGAGATAAAGGAGGAGAAGGGGGAGGAACTGGTTGCGTCGGCCAGCGGCGAGGCGAGATAGAAGACATATGGAATCGAATGAGATGAAAGAAGTTTTGAGTGACAATAGAATTGAAGATGTCAGTTGGCTTTGTTCACTTTCTGAGTCTCAGCTTGTAAGTCATATCTCTATCCCCGTTCTCATGTTATTGCTTGCTTGAATTAAGTAAATATATAGATATTTTTAATTTTCTTTCTAGTGCTCAAAACGATCTCTTTTTCGTCCCATTATTCCTATATCATTCATATAATATATGAAAAAACAAATTTAGCTTGCTGAGATTTGGCCTAATTGCGGGTAGAGTTCTTGGTTATAGATAGAAATTTCTCCAATAGTTTTGAAAATTATCTTGAATCCCTTACGGGAGGTTTTTATATATATATATATTATATAT